>JAQGCH010000148.1:0-31256 GCA_034699485.1 Nanhermannia elegantula
GCAAAAATATCAAAATATGGTTAGGTTGTGGTACCAACAATGATGTGAATGTTCGAGGATATCAGGGGAGTAATTTTTGTCATTTTTGTCATTTTTTATTTTCACCCCTAGACGGCGCTTCATTGCAACCATAGGAGCCCATATTAACTAATTAAACTATAGCGCTGCCAATGTGTATTTAATCAAAAATCGAATGTTATGAAAAAAATCTCCCATTATTCTTCTTTATTTAAAAAAATTCATATAAATATCTATAATAGTTTTCGAGAAATAAATTTTTCAAATATATCAGTCCTTTTTTACACCCTGTATTTATAAATGCTTTTACTGTGAGTTAAAAAAATATTTTACGAAACTGGAACTTATTTAACAGTCGGTCAATCGTTTCATGCAACTGAAAAGTTTTATGTCAACGATGTTTTGCATGAATTTCCGTTTCCTTCAGCTGTATTACCGCTAAACGACGGACACAAAACTTCTGGACTAAGATATGAGGCAAATGAAGTGAGAAATTGCATTAAAGCTGCAAAATTAGAAAGCGATATAATGTCTCACAAAGACTCGATACTAATCGCTAACATTGACGAACTGAGAAAACAAGTGGGGGTTAAATATAATGTCAACTCTATATAGTTATAAATTGAAATTACATTAATTACTAACTGCGTCTCACATTGGAATGCAACTCATTTAACTATAACGTACAATATTAGTGATATAGCCCTGTATTATATCAAAAACAAAATTATATCCATATCTGTATTGTTTAAACCATTTCTAATTTTTTTAGAAAGTTTTAAATAAGTTTATCTAAGTTTTAATATCATTTTTAACTATATATAGAATCTATTTTATAATTTGTAAACAACTAGGAAAATAAAATTTTATTTAAATATCTTTTGTATTAAGTTTTATATATTTTTAATTATTTTATTAAAGAGTAATTTCAGAAAATTAAAAATCATTGAAACACAAGTTGAATAAATGCATAGAATTTTGATGATTAAAATCTAACGGAAAGACGATTTGATTTGGAGCTAATCTTTTAAACCACAAGTTTTTAGGAATTTCCAAATATGAAAAGATCGGTCCAATTGAAAATTTTTTATTGTGAATATGTTTATATTCTTTGCATTCAAGTAAAAGGTCCTCAGTTTAGGGTCTTTTCGATGAGATGACAAATCTCTTTGTCAGACAATTCTTCAGTAGCTTTAGTTCACCAATAATTTCAAGTTTTGTCAATTTTAATGATTTGAAAACACCATAGTTTTTGACATCACAGTCACCGCACAAAGTGAATGATCGCAAAACTTTAAAGCTTTGGAAGAACTTGAGATCTACTATGGCTATGGCTAAAGATAATTCTTTGATTTTTGTACAATTTTCTCAACAGATACCTAAAAAACTAAAATTCAAAAACTTGAGGTTTTCCAAGCGCGACAACTTTTCGCGCGCTTTTCTCAAGAGGTCTACACCACCAATACCACCGGTGGGACTTCAAACCTACCAAAATAGTGAGACTTAACAAAATCATTTCTTCTAATTTCGAGAAATTGTGCGAAAAAATTGCGTCCAATTCGTCATAAATATAGATTGTTCTCAATTTCCGACATAAATCCAAAATCGGTTTTATTTTTGCATTTTTAATGTCAATGAGTTTCAAAGTTTGCTCAAATTTTTTATTGCAAATGTTACTCAAAATCGCAAAATCAAAACTTCTGTACTTATATTTTTTTTCCAAAAACAGACATTTTCTAAATTCTTTTGAATTTTAATTACAGTATTGACGATATCACTGATATCAAGATATTTCTCATTATCGTACGATTTGACTGAAAAAAATTTCTTTCTATTTCTAATACTCTTCGTTTTGATTGAAATCTCGTTTCCATACTTGAAATAGATATCAACCGATAAGATCTACAAAAAAAATTAATAATGTAATTAATATGAATGTAATAAAAAGATATAAAACACATGAAGTAATTCACTATTATTTTTCATCAATAATTTTATTCAAAACTAAATCTTTAATTAAAATAACATAAAATTTACTCTAATGTGTATTTGTTTCTGATTTTATTAATTATAAACATAGTTCGCCAGACCCCTTTGCTTAAGGGGGTGTATGGCTGAAAAATTTGAAATTCTAGGGGGGGGAGGGTAATCTCATCGGTTTTATAAGACAATTTTTTATAAATAAATATTTCCCGCCCCAAAATTTTTTATATAAGCTCAAAGCTCAAGTTCAAGCTCACCCAAAATGTAAAGCTTAAGCTCAAGCTCGCCCTAAAATATGAAGCTCAAACTGAAGCTCGCATAAAATGAGCTTATGCTCCACACTAATTGTAAGAAATTGAATGGTAAGTCAAACAGAAACAGAAAATCAAATTAATCAGATTAATCCTTAATCTAACTGTCGGTCTAAAAGATGATATTAATGTGGAAATAAAAATAGTTCTAACAATCTATGGATTTTCTATCGAATGTGTTTAGTATTGTTGATAATCGCGCTGATTCTGTGTCTGTGTCTGTGTGTGTCTGTGTAACTTTTTTGATTTAAATTTCTTTAATTTTTGAACCTTCCCAGACCATCCATTCAAATTATATTGTTATTGTATAAATGTGCCCATTGCAGTATATAAATTAATAGCAAATTTTTAGGAAATCTTGCATTTGTTAAACTAGTCATTAAGTAGGAAATAGACTTCCTCAACATCCGAACAGTTTATGAAATTAAGATTAAATGAAAAAATTTTAAAAATCCGAGTTTGATATCCTATCAATTGATTCAGTGTTTGAAAAATTCATTAAATCCTAATTAATTTATTAATATTAAATTCTAAACTATTTACAGACAGACTCTCGAAAATACCGACCTCTAATTATAATATGCATGTTACTTCTTAAAATTCATATAGGTAATGGTGCCCGAAAGGTTAATTAGAATATTATCTTCCTTGACCTGTAATTGAGGCGAAGCTTAATTTTCTGTAAATTATTGAGAATTTTTAACTAAATAAAAAAATTTGAGTTGTGTTTGCAATTAATAAGAATAAAATGTGCTTATTATAAATTATTAATAATTTTTAATAAAAACCTTGCAATTGGATACTCTCATCATTAAGCAAAGGAAATATACTTCCTGAGCATCCTTACAGTTTGTATTATAAAAAAAAGATTAAATGCTCAGAATAGAAATAAATCTGAGTTTCATTATTTATATGTTATATATTTTAATTTTATTAGTAAAGCAACAAAAAAACATTTATATTAAATATAAAATAATTTACAAATAGTATTAAAATGGAGACAAACAATATTAATAAATTACATAATAATAGTAATAACGTTAATAAACAGCGAGAAGATTGCGCATTATTGGCAAAAAATATGTGCGACGAGAATTCTAAAAAAGAAACAAATATACAATTTTTCGAAGGAATTATATATTCGACGATATCAACGATACTATTTTCGATTTGCAATGTAATTGTAAAATATTTAGACAATTTAGATCCTCCTGAGCTGGCATTAATCAGGTTTTTTGGTATATTTGCTATTAGTTTACCGCAATTGGTGTTTAATTGTTTAAACCCTTTTGAAGCTCGAGGGACGCTTCACCTAATGCTTCTTCGCGGGGCCTTCAGTGGCATAAGTTATTTATTTAGATTTTATTGTATTAAAAATTTGCCCTTAGCTGAGGCAACAGTTATAATATTTAGTTTCCCTATTGTCGTGGCAATTATGGCTAAATTTTACCTTAAAGTAAGTTTTCTTACAGATTATATAAAAATAAATTTATGACAAATATTTTTTATTATAAACAAATTAATACATAAATATTAATATAAATAATGATGTCAGTCCGTCAGCCCGTAAGCCATTTATTTTGCAATAATGTGAATCAGATTTTTCGCATAAAATCACTGCAAAGGCTCTTTAGTGCCGTCTTTGCAAAAATTATATAAATTTTTTATATTTTACTGAAATTTGTTAATATGAGAGTTATATTTAAATGATTTATTTGCGAAGCAACTGGTGCTGATTGTATATACTAAATCTCCGACTAATTCATGAATTTGTTTTCTACAAAAAGTTATTTGGCTTTTTATATATAGAAATAAAAAGGCTTCCTTTGATATTCAAAAAATGAAGTCTAAAAAGTTTCACAATGTATGTGAAATGTGTTGAGTGTCGTACACAAATAATTGGTTGGGCACAGTTGTAGCGAAAAATCTATCACTGTATTTGACAAATTATTTATGTCTACACTTAAAAACCTTAAAATACTTAAGACCAGTACCAGTTACGGCACTGGTTGCACTTTTTAGACTCAAAGATTGCGCTTATTTTGCTTAACCATAAACCATATCTTTAACGATATTTATATTTTGATGAATATTCTTATAATGTAATAATTGTATTAATTAAAGGAACCATTTGGTAAATTTCAATCAATAATAATATTGACAACAATTATCGGTCTGACCATAATTACCAAATTTCCTCTTATGGTAACCAACAATTCAAGCTCTCAAATAATTAACTCAACGTATTCTTATTCAAAGATTAATTCAGAAATATATAATCGAACACAAATAGTATCAGATATTGATTATAAACGAATTATAGGCATAAGTACTGGATTGGTGTCAACGATAACCATATCATTGGCTTTCGTTTTAATAAAAAAGACAATTAATGAAGATATAATTGTAGTGCTATTCAACCTGAGTTGGGTGGCATTAGTTGAAGAGATATTGATATTTGTTTTTGTAAAAGATTTTAAGTTACCTTCAGGTGCATACCAATGGACTTTAGTTGTAATTTTTGCTGTTTTGACTTATTTTGCCGATTATTTAATGGTGAAAGCTCTCAAATGTGAAAATTGCTCACCGGTTGCAGTTATCAGAGCCAGTGTTAATATAGTCTTAAGTTTTTTATGGCAGTACTTACTTTTCAGTGGAGATAAATTTGATTTTTGGTCTATTAGTGGGGGAATTATAGTCACTTCATCTATCATTTTGACCACAATAAGAAAATATATTTTATCACTTCCTGAAGACTCACGTATAAGAATTAAGTTTAATTTTGTTACTCAATAGCAAAACATAAAACATAAATAAATGGTTTAATTTGTAATTTATTTATACAGTTAAGTTAAAAGTTATAAATAGTGTTGTATCAGTTCCAGGAACTGGAACTGGAACTCAAACTAGTTTTTCTCAGGAACTGAAACTGGAACTCGATCTGAAACTCAAACTAATTTCAGTTTCAGTGTTATAGAAAAGTGTGTTCTAAGCATTTAAGGTTCAAATTTAAGTTTTTAAACGCATAATATAAGTCTTAATATAAAGGATTCAATATTATTACCTGTACTCATAAATGTAACTATCACCTGTAATGCCATTTAGTGCAAAACGGCTATAATTTCATATATTTTAATAAAGAGTTTTCTATTATATTCAAAATGTGTTTTATTTACTTAAACTACTATTTAAAATGTTTCCTAAGATATGCCGCTGTCCATAACCCAAACTATACCACTAAACCCCACGACTACATCTGGCAGTAACTAAATTCTCACACCAGAACTGGGATTGGAACTCAATCTGGAACTCAAACTAATTTCAGTTCCAAGAACTGGAGCTGGAACTCAAACTAAATTTTATCAGGAGCTGGAACTGGAACTCAAACTAATTTTTTTCAGGAACTGGAACTCAAACTAATTTTTTTCAGGAACTGGAACTCAAACTAATTTTTTTCAGGAACTGGAACTCAAACTAATTTTTTTCAGGAACTGGAACTGGAACTCAAATGAAATTTTGGAACTGATACAACAGTAGTTATAAACTTTTAAGTTTAATATTAAACTTTCATCTACATAATTATCCGGTACATACAATATATATATCTATACTTCTTTTGATTTATTTAAAATAATGGGATTAATAAACTACAAGTTTATGAAACATTTCTTAAAAATATAGTTTTTAGAAATTAGTAAAACATTGAAATTTGAAATTCTTGTGAATCCTTATATAACTTATATTATATTAGACTCAACAATAATTTCTCTTGTATTTAATAAATATTGATTATAAATGGATATACATTTAGTAACTGGAGGAACACATTAAGCAATCAATATAAACAATTCCCTAAGATTTGGTTTTATCTAACTTTAAAGCCAAACAGCGCTAAAGACACAAAATCACATGTTTTTATTTGCATAAAAGCAATTTTCTTGACTTAGATTTGCTGCAAAACTACTAATAAAATGAACTTATGATCTATTGGTCTCCTTTCTACTTATTCTCGTAAAGCACAGTACTTCTCAAGTGTCCCAATAACTCGATCTTGTTTTTCATAAATATGCCAATCAATGATCACTTGATACTGATTTAGTGATCGTTTCCACTCATATTCTTTTATCTCTTTCTGTTCTGTGTGATAATCACTATTTTTATGTCATGAATGGATGCTTTTCTGGATGTAAATTGGGTTTTAATAACTGAATTTGATTATCGATCTCTGGAATATATTTTACTATTTGATTATCATTTTCATCATAAGATATTATCGGAGTATAAAGTGTAGGTATTAATGGATAGGTATTCTGTTCAGTCCAGTCTAGTGTTGAAAAATCTAAATCTCAGGCTCAAAATTTCTCTTCAAAAAATGAGAAATTTTTTATTTTATAGGCTATATATCGATCAAACTCAATGATTGATAATGCAAAGGATAGGAACCAAAGGAATCATTTTGAAAAAATCAATAAACACCACCTAAATCCAAATTTTGCTCTCAATTTAATTTAAACGATAAGATTAATTGTAAACATTGTATATAAAAAATGTATATAAAGATCACGAAATTTAAGAATAATTTGTAATTTAAGAGCAATACTAATAAAAACATATAATCATATATTTTGTTATTTGTATAAAAACAAGTTTATTAACTTACTTTTGCTGCAAAACTACTAACAAAACTAATTATTGCTTTCTCATCCATTCTGGTATAAGAAATTACATAGTATTATGATCTACAGGTACTTTCGGTTGATACTTATGAAACACAATACTCTCAACTTTCCCAATATATAGATTATTCATTTATATGCCGCCTTTCCGACTCATAGGTATTAAAGCGATTTATGTCAGATTAGGATAGTGTGAATTACATTCACTGTGAAACACTCAACTATCTCCAGCTAATCTGCAGCCCTGTTAAGAGTACTAAAGTACCCAAAGTTGGGCCACTTAGTCTATGCTAGCCTTGGAAAACTTTTTTGGCATGCAGTTAGACTCGAACCCACAGCCACTCAGTGAACTGTGTGAACTTTTGACTCAATAATGAGCCAATGCCTAGACCACTAAGCCATCCAGCCAACTCAACTTCCCCAATAACTCGATCTTGTTTTTATGAATCTCATAATCAATGCCAAACCGATTATTGATACCGTCAACCAATTGATTCTGATTGACTGATTGTAACCATTCATATTCGTTTATGTGCATAAGGAATGCCTTCATATGTCTTATCCAAAGTATATTAAATGTGTCATTCTCTGAAAGATATTTCACTATTTGATTATCATTTTCAGAAGATATCGGAGGATAGAGTGGAGGTATTGATGGATAGGGATTCTCTTTAGTCCATTCTCTCTGAATAACTTTCAAAATTGTTTGAGGAGAATGGGGTGAGTGTAGGTAAGATCGAAATTAAAATTGTATGGTCTCCTATAGTAATTTCCCAAACCTAGAATTCTACTCATCATATCATAATTGGGGACCTCATATGTGAGTGGCGTTACATGAACTCCAAAAGTAAAATCATCGGCAATTATAGTGGACTTATATAATTGATGATATCTGTGTCTGGCATATATTTCTTGAATACCATCATCCCATTCCTCAATGGCCTCAATTCTACCGCCTTCTGGTATTACTAAATAAGCCATACTGTGATTCGTTTGCACCCAAAAATATGACCGGATGTTCCTTTAGAGGGATGTTTACACAGGAATTTGGGTACAGAATATTTTTTTATCTCTTCTAAACTATTCCTTTGAAATTTGCCATAACTTTGAAATCTTATTTCAAATACGAGATTTGCCTCAACCATCACAACTGATCCCATTTGTAGAAGACTTCTATTATGTCTTCTTGTCGTACAATTATTAGGATTGCTATCTGTGCTGTGAATATTGTATTCGTCAGAGACAAGCTTAGCGCCAGCGCATACATAAGTCGCAAAATAATAGCCATTCTCATCAGCCATTGTTGATCTAAAATCGATGTAAGTTTTATTTTCTGCATTTGTAATATTGATGTAATTTTCTCTTAATTCGTCAACACCTCAAACCGAGTGTCAGACAGCCATTTCATGCTATACTGGGATAAATGGAGTGAATGCTTGCTATGTTCGTAAAACTATTATAATAATGGTGTAATCGATAATCCCAACTAATAATTATTGTAAGACATCCGAAATGGTTGACCAATACATGACATCCAATTTGGTGTCGAATACTATTAGAATAAATACTTACTCTTTGGAATGTTGAAAGTTCAGGATGTGTTGGATTTCCTATGCATAGAAGTGATAGGATTTGTATATACCATGAGAAGTATTGGTTACTATATTTATATCTATTGTTTCTGTATATATCGATGTAATTGAATTCGTCGGCGCATTACCAATAGGAAGATCGTCCAAACCTTGTCTTACTCTTCTTCTTAACAAAACATTAACTCTTTGTCCATTTTTATGTATTAGAACATTCAGTCGAGTTGTAAATGTTTATTCCTTTCTTTTGCAGAAAAGTTTGTCTTTTATTCTAACCATTTATTACTTCAACTTTTTTTGAAGAAGAAATTTTACTGAAAATCACTTTCAGATAAAATTAAAATTCATCTGAAAAAATCAAAATCTATTGTTGTATTAGAATTATTAAAAGTTAATCAGACATTATTGTAGTCTTCAAAGCCTTAACAATTAAATTATAAAACGTTCAGTTATGACACTATTAGAATCAATCATTTATTTTATGCTCAATTTTAATAAACTTTTATATATTATTTTCTACTTTTCCAAACAATTTTCTAATTTGTTCTTATTTTATACAGAATTAAATTCCTGTCTAACAAAATGCTTTTTTAATTTTAATTATTTTCGTTATAACAATAGTTGGAAATATTAATTATTATAATTTTTTGTGAAATTTACTTTAAATATTGATTTATAATAAGATCTCTATTATGCCAAACGCACATTTGCTATGTTAAGTGGGAATAATATTATTGGGTTTTCATTGAAAGTATTTATTCTTCAGTGAATATAAACTTCATTTTTGGTTAGGTTAGGTCAGGTTGGGGTAAATCTAATTAAATAAACTAAAATCAAGTCTCAAGAATATGAGTATAAACTGATTCTCAAATGAATTATTTCAAATCTAACTTAAAGTTAGTAAAATCATAGCCACTGAATGAAAAGCTCTCGTAAAAGGCTCGAAACGCTATCGTTTAGCATACCTTTAAAGTGATAAAATATTTTAAAAATTGCGGAACAAATTTTAAAAACTCAATATAAGTAAATTCTTCACAATTTATAACAGCCTTTAACTAATATTTTACAATCTGTTGGCTATAATGTATCGCATCATTGAATAAGTCATACTTATAATAATGAAATGGTAACAAAAAGGAATTAAATTGATTAAAAGTTTTTTGTATCTTATTTTTTAAGGATTTACGGTTAAAAACACTTTTAATTGATCACCCAATTGAGGAAAGCCTTGATAACTCATCGTTGTCAAGCTTTCCTTTAATGATTAGATATAATATTAATGCTATGAATTGCTATGAGATAATCATAGTTTCAAAGTTCAATAGTTTGTTTGTAAGGATTAGACCTTATATATCAGAAATGATAATATGTGATAAATTGTTTCTAATGTCTCTTTGTTTCGATAATATTGGATTCAAAATATAGAAATTGTAAATAATAGTAAACAATGTTTAACAATTATAATTTTCGTTATTTTTTAGATCATCTGCATTAACACAGCTCTAATATATTTTTAAATCATTATAAACGGACTGACTCATTAGGAAATACAACTTTTCTAATGAATTTATACTTTATATGATTATCAATTAAAGAGAAGATTTTAGATACCATACAATTTTCACTGGTTATGTCATTTTTTAATGAGTTTTGATTATATTTTATGTAATATAAAAAGTAAAGATTATTTTTGAAATAAGATTAAAATTTTTAGCAATTTATTTCACAAATTAAATTATATGTCGCTTGAATTTGTTTAAAATAGTTCAGTATTCAAAGCAATTATATGATCAAAAATGAGTTGATGAGGAAGTGAACTCTAAAAACAAAATTAATAATCACTATAATGAAAATTATATAAGTTTGTCAACAAATACTTCTTATATGATATATTGACTGTCATAAAAAAATGTGATATTTATTATTATAGCTGTCATAAAGCAATTAAATATACATTTGATACAGACTTGAGTAATACTTTTACAATGGAACCTACGCTTCTATTATTGCAATGTTATTGTATACCAAGAAAGAAAATATTATTTTTAGTCTACTTTTTCAGTCATATTATTTTCTTCAACACAGTGAAAAAAATATCATTGAAAGTCAAACTCTATTTCAGGATCAGTTTTTAAGTTCGTTAAAGTCGTCTAAAATTAGATGCACTTTATATCTTGAAAAAACATAAAAATACTTTAGGTCTTTATCATATCTATTCATTTCGCTAATAGTATAACAATTTTTAGAGCTCACAGTACTGAGGAATCAGTTAAAAAATAGTGACTCTCATTAGGAGAGAAATCTCAAAGAATAGCTTTTGTTGAACCAAAATATGCAAAATAAGAGAGTATTTTGCTTATTGTGGAACATATGATACCATTCTAACTGTCAGAGAGCCTTCAAAATTGTTCATAATATTTTTTGGGTCCCCAAAAATCAATCTTTATTTAGAAAACTTTATCCAATAATTAATATCTATCTCAGAGTTTGTCAGAGAAATGAGTTATGTTTCGCATTTGTCATAAAAATAAAATTTTGTAAAAATTTTTTGATTGAAAAAAACATGTTTAGAAAGTCTCATTAGAAGATAGTAAAAAATATCTCTTTCTAGAGTTTATCGGAATTTATAAGCTATAAAAAGAAAAACATTTCAATAAAAACAAAGTTTTTTGAGTATAACTTTCAAGTTTGAATCGGTTTGAATATCAGAACTCGTTATGAATTAATATCAATTTTAACTCTATTTGAAAAACTACAGCATTTTAATAATAAACCCTTTAGTTAGGTATTCACGTACTTTCTTATATCCAATTAATATAATGATTGATAATTTGTGCGCAATTTGAATAATCAGTATATAAAAGGGGAAATTCATTGAAGTTAACTAATCATTAAAATTCATTGAACTAATTGCTGAAAGGGTTTGGGAACGTCTAGTTTGACATTAAATAATGTGAAAGTGTGTTGATTATCAATCATATATTTAATAGTATGATAGTTGAGTCACACAGTTGTGTCATTAAATGTGCTAAAAGATACTCAAAATGATGAATGGTATGGTTTTGCAGCCCTCACAGAAACAGTGAGGCAAACATTTACTGGTCATATACCGTACAGACCAGTGTAGTTTCAAATAGCAGTTGAGTTATTAATGTTGTTCTGACCCTTCGATAGCGTATTCATTTCATACTTCTTCTTAAAGCTATTTCTGAAGCTTTTTGTCAATAGGAACTCACTTTTCTTCGATCGAGTTTTAAATTGACATTTGTGTAGAGTATGTCTCACAAAAGTAGTTCTCATAGATGTTAATCTAAAAAGTGATTTAGAAAACTAAGTATTAAGTTCCGAAATTGTTTTCCAAAGCAATCTTCAATCTGTTGAACATTTATTTTCTTAATAGTTAGTCAACTATTTTGAGTTCAAGAATCTTTAATATTGTTTCTGTTCTACATACATGTCTTTTATAAAGCATAATAAACAGACTTGATTTTTGTTTAGTATAACATAACATTGTTGAGTGTAATTCTATGTTTGTGTCGATTGATGTTTCCTATGAAAAGCTAATTTTTTATTGTTATCTATCTTTGGAGATCAATGAGATGTTTGTCAATCATTTAGTTTGTATTCTGCACCATAAACGTTATTATTTTGCTTACGTTATTAATATCTGTCTAAAGTTTTTTTAATCTTTTCAACAATCTTTTTGAATAAATATGAATTTAGTGTATTTTTCGGATTAATTTTAGATAAATTCCAAATTCATTAAGAGATTAAGTATCAAATGATTAATAGAAGTAAATAATGAATATAACGTGTAACAGAAAATACTAGTTATCATAGTTATAGGCTTTTGTTGTCTCTCTGAGACCGTGTTAAGACTAGTGTTGGGTCAGTTCCAACTTTTTGGCTCAGTCTCGGTTTCAGTCCCAGTCTTTAAAAAAAATCTGTCTCAGTCTCAGTCTCAGTCTTAGTCTTAGTCTTAGTCTTTGAAAAAATTCAGTCCCAGTCTCAAAGACTGATCCAACACCAGTTAAGACAGATTACTACATATTTTAGACATTAATGATTTATTGTTTAAGTTCTAATAATATGTGGGTTTACTCTTAAACGTTTGTCTTTATATTCATTTTCACTGAAGGAATTTCATTCACAAATAGATAGAATTTTAATTTAAATAGAAAAACATCTTTAACCTGAACAAAGTTGTGCATTTGTCGGTAAACCTCTTCTAAAATATAAACTTGAATTTCAGGATATTGTTCATTCTTAGCATTTTTTCTCTATTTGTTATATTTGACATGTCCTCTACTGATAGGACTATCTTTCATAAAAATAGATATATTGAGCTATAAAGTTATTTAAAGTTCAGGCAATTGTTGTTTCCATTGTTAGCTTATTCACTAAAATTTATAATTCTTTGTGAATAAATAAAATCGAAGCTATTGGAGAGCATTCGACCGAAAATGATGTTTTCTAATGGGTTGACATAAGTTATTCAGAAGTCAATACTTTAATATTCAAATGATTCAAATAAGAGCATGATTTGTAACAGAATTGTTGATTAATAGCATTGAATTAATGTTTTAAAATGAAATATCATATAAATCATATATTTTAAAAGAGTGTTTACATTTATTACATAATCAAGTCTTAAACGTTCCATCATTTGAATCATCAAATATCTTGAAAGTTATTGAATACCCATAATTAGCTTTCAAACGTTTGATAGCCTATAAAAATAATAATAATAGATATTTTAGTCAATAAGAGTCTCTATCAATAAAGTTCATCAAATACGATGATTTTCTATCCCTTGAGGTGTAATAGAATTTAACAAATTGAATGTTTCATCTGATGTATAACTAATTGAGAGTTATGCTGTTTTTTAATAAGGAGTAAAAAGTAACAAAAATATTGAACAGTTTGCCTTTTATGGGCTGACATGTTAAGCAACTGTATGTTACATTCAAATCCAGTTGTTAGTGCTCTTTATATTCGGTTTCTATTCATTAAAAACGCAATTTAGGCTAAAAATAGTTGTATATTAAAAGTTTACAATTGAATAATTACTTTAGAGACTAACTGTCGCTTAAAATAAATTGTTTACACAAATATTCCTTTCGTCTGCATTTATATAATTTGTTTGTATTTCGCAAAGTTATTAATTTATTTTTCTGCTTCATCTGGAGTGTTGTTGTCTCAACTCTTACACTTTGGGAGGTTTAAGCAGTTTTCCCAATCTATTAAACATATTAACTGTTTAGTTCACTATCTCTTCATCGCTTGGAAACTCGGTTTTGGTCTAAAAAGACTGATGTGTACTCATTATAAGCACTTAGAAATTGCAAATGAATGCTATGCTTTAAATTCAATGAACGGTAACTAAACTTTTAAACACTTAAAACTTTATTATTATTTATGCAGAAAACTATTTATTCAACTCTACGGAGAAAGTATTGAATCCATTCATTATAATCACAAAACATTTGTCTTTGGATTAATATATAATTCATGAGAAATGGTATTAACAGAAATAGTTTCATTTTAAATGCCAAGTCATTAAAGAAACATAAATTTTACATATTTTAAAATTAATTTTCACATTAACTGCAAAACTTATAAATTTGAAGTAAAACTGTATTAGTTTTTAGAACTTTATTAACTTGTTATTTATGGTAAGTCTTGCGTAAAGAATAAAAATAGCGAAAGAAATTTTTCAAAAATTATATATTCATGTTTATTGTGCATATATTTGATGTGCCGAAAGTTTATTCAATTATTCGAAGCGAAAAGTTATTATTTCAGACAAACTATACTGTATCTAATGCGTGAAAAATTCTTATATTTTTCATTTTCTCGCCAACCGTTTCACAATTTGTAATAAATAATATTCAAAAAAGTTTTTTATTACCACCATTTCCTTCAATTAATAGTTAAGCGGCTTTTTTGAGACAAGAGAATAGTGAACCCCTTTTATGTGACAGAAATAAACGCTATCTTATTATTTAAGAACACATTTGCATTCATTGAGGACTAGAGAAAAACAATTTTAAATAAATAAGTAAATGATTGAATAAAATTTTTCATTCAGTAATGTTTATTTAGTGCTAATGAGTTCTAAATTGTATGTCTAATGAGAATTTGATGACAAAATTTACAATTATTATTACACTTGTTTAATATTAGAATATGTTTACATTACTCGTTACTTATATAAAATAGTAGACAAAAAATTTGAAAGTTTATTGCATTTAAAATTTGAAATCTATTTTGTTCTGCTTATAAACAAATATTAGTAATTGTCGTTTGAATTATTTATTTTTCTAACCGCTAAAATAACACAATTTTAAAAAGCAATTTAGATAAAAAAGGAAGCAATTTTGCTCGTTATTTGTTATGCTATTTTTTCGATTATTAATATTTCAATTTTGATATTTACACAATCAATTTTCTCGTTATAAATTTAAAAATAGAGTTATTTCAATACTTTTTTTGCTAAAACAAAATATTTCCTTCTATTACTAACAGGCTTAGGATTTTTTGGTAGTTACCGTTTTTAAGGGTGTTAGTACCGAATTATCGCACTCTGACTTTTTATCACCAAATTACCGAATAGAGGCTTCTTTTCTAAAAAAAGGAGAAAAATTTGACTCCTTTTTAATAAATAAAAATTGTCTATTTATCTGCTTTATATACTAAAATAATATTTTATTAAATACAGTATATTAATGTTTAGTCAAAAATAAATAGAAGGAACTGGACGGAATAGGCAGGTATAGCCTTTGGTTTACATAAGGGATCAAAACAGAGAAACCTAAGTAATTTAAAAGTGAAAATGTATACTTTGATCGAATCCGAGAGCTTTTTATTACCGAAAAATCCTAAGCTTGATTATAACTAATAGAGCCATTATATTGCATTCATTAAAAACTTATTACTAGGTTTTAAATGAATCTGCATTTATTTCTAGTTATCATTTAATATTCAAGTTAATAGTTCAAAGTATTATTAGCAATGAAATTATTTGGCTTCCTGTTTATAAGGATGACAAATGATTGCATACAAAACCAATTGTATAATATTTTGATATACCCTGTAATATACAACTCATACTTATACCGTACTCAAGAAACTTGTTGTAAATAATTTTTTATTTTTGAAACATTATTGTCTCAGAAATTGATTTAGGATTACTCAAGAAGTAATCAAAAATAAATTATCGCACCTTTTTATACCTCAAAAAATTATTATACATTATAACGAAAAAATCAAGTTTCAAAATATGGAAATAAGCTCGAAGTTCAAAAAAGGGTTGAAGTGTAATATTTCATAAAAGTAATTAATTACTCGAATAATAATAATTAACAAAATAAATAATAATTTTAGGGAAAAGAGCCTTATTTTCCAGTTTTTTATTATTCAAAGTGAATGCATGACTAACTGTTTATGCATTAAATATTTTCATCTCTCGAAAAAGCCTTATTAAAGTATTTGCCGCACCCCTGAAAATATCTTTTTTACCAACTTTAAGCGTAACAACTATTTTGAGTTCAATTCGCAACGGAAATATTCAGACATTTATATAAGTTAAGCATATTTTGACAATATTTACAGTTGGTTTTAATCTGTATTTGCAGTATATCTTATGGCGCTTAAGAATATTACTTTTGTGGGCTCTTTATTATTGTAGAATTTATTTATTTAGCATTTTATTCGAAATTTTCTGCTTTTGAAAGCAAAACACAATTTATTAAATTTATTTTTGTAATAAAGTTTATAATGTTTTAAAACTTTTGATTTTATTTCACAACAAATTGAGTTGAAATATAAGTTTGCTATAGAAGTGATTTTACTGTAAACTCTGTATGAATATCACAAACGGTTAACTAAATGTTGAGATATGATGTCAGGAATACAGCATCTGTTGGTGAACTTCTTGGAGTCAAACTCTTCATAACTTCTCCCTCACTGTTAGTCACACATAACAAGAAATGATAGCCTTATCGTAATAGTATTTGAACAGTAAGTGCTGGTAATAAACATCTACTTTTAATATATATTTTTACTGAAAGTGAATCTAAAGTTTCTTAACCAGTAATTGATAAAAAAAATTCACCCAAACTATAACTTAAGTTATCTTTAATCTATTGGACGCATGCCTTCAATAAATGAATTCTGAGTCTTATTGAAAAAACTTTGAGTTTTTACAGTTCAGAAGGTTTTTGTAGTTTAATAGAACATAATCTAAAACATTATCGGAAATAATAAATAAAGTGAACATATGTTTAAAGTTGTTTTTTATCCAAAAATTAATTACAAGAATTGACTCAAAGTAATTAATTATAATTTGTTTAATATTTGCCACAAGTTTGAGGAAACTATAAATTTTTTAATCGCAGATCTTTTGCTCTAAAATACGCTTTTAATAGACTTTAAGAAAAAACATATTTCTTTTGACATATAATTATCAATAAATAAGTTGATAACTAATAACAGACTTGTAAAAAATTTTTTTTCACAATATTTTTTCACTATAGCCTACAAGTTCTGAAGCGTTATAATCACCCCTACGGCTGATTTGCGGTAAACTCTGCCTTTAGTTGACTACATAAGAAGTCTACTGCACTTGCGTTGGGTGAAGAACTCATTGATAGCAAGCTTTCATTGCAATCCGCGCTCATTTCAATCCCTATTCATTTTGAGTTAACCAGAGTTGTGGTGCACTTTGAACTTCTTATTGTGAAACTTTTGCAAAACTTGTAGTTCAGTTCATCTGCCCATAAGTGCTCTGTGAGAGGAAAGGAGCCCTTTTGTGCCATAACTTTTTTGCTATTCATTCAACTATAGTCACCGTCAATCAGCAGAAAGTTTTTCTTCTCTTTTCCTTTTTTTACTATCATTTCTCTAAATCTTATACTTTTAACGGAAAATATTAAACTCAAAAAATCTATTCTCTCGAGTATTGGACAATAAATTTACACAGGAATGCAGCTATTGTTGCATTTTTTGTCACTATTTTTGATCAAAATGAAAGTTTTGCAAACTTATAGATAAACGTTTCGATATAAGGACTAACTCTCCTTTTTTCCCAATATAAGTGTCACTCACTGTAAGTATTTTCTATTGATATTTATTTGATTTAATTAAGGAATTGATTCAATTGTCTATATTTATATGCATAACAGGATCAGTTGATTACTGGACCAATTGACCGGTTCCTCAATCACTGACGTCTGAATCATTTTTCAATTCCGATTTCTATTTATGTCTATATTGTCTCTCCTTTAGGAAAGTTGACAATAAGTGATTTCGCTGTCAAATATTTGTACTGCAGACTCAAAACACTGTTTATCTGAGACAATGATGGATTGTTTATATATTGTTTCAAATCGATTTTGGTCACCATTCAGTTTTTGAGCAACTTTAAGGTAAAAAATATTACTCCTATTTGTATCTGTTATCCTATTCTTGTTTTTCTCACATTTGAGTCAAACTTATCTCTTGAAAAAACATTACTTTTAATTGTCTATTAATTATCGAATAGTTACTAAAAACAAATAAATAAAAGCAATTAAGATAATAAAATTTTTCACCATAATAAGGAAACAATTATCAAGTCATCATCTCTGAGGTGTTTATTAAAGCTCTTGGAGACTAATGAATAGTAACTCGAGTTTTATGAACTAATTCTTAAGCTTTAACTGTAGTTTGTTATTGGGATTCAAACTTCAATCAATATATAACCTGTCGCTTATTTTCTTGCTTCAAAATAAAGTCTTAGCCGACAGACTAATACCGTTATTAAGGGCTTAGCGCAGCCCAAACTTGCACTGAAACGATTCATACGTAATAATAGTAATTATTTTCAGAACCTAAACTATTTTTTATGTATTAATATCAGTCACATTAAAATATAAATCATAAAAATGTTGATAAGATCAAGTGGAGAAACAGTATGAATTTTTTTCATATATAATAGTATTAAATATAAATTAGAGTAAGATATCATGTTTTTTCATAATATATAATTCATTAGATATTTATATTACTTGGAATTAGATTTTGTCATTACACAAATCTGATACGTTCTGCTGTTTTCTGTTTCGTAAATTATTTTATGATGTTATCAGATATGAAATAAAAGTATAATTTCTTTTTCATCAATTATTTATTAGAAATAATTACTATAATAGTACTGCAGAACCGATGCAAAACTAGAGACCATCCTAAATGTTAGACATCTATAGGTAACAAAAGTTGAAAGTTGAGAAATAATTATTAGTTTGTTAGAGAAAAATGAAAATAAAAATCTTTTATTCAAATGTGGTTTTGAAGAGACCTTTAATTTTACACAAAGATAAGATTTTAAACTATAAGGTCCTATTGTGTGACCCTTAAGTGCTTAATAAATAGCAATGTGTATGGAAATAAGGCATTGATTGTAATGTTGAAAAAAGAAAAATGTTTTCACAAAAAGATTGAAATATCTTAAGGGCAATAAATAGCGAAAGGTAGCCAAAGCCAACAGTGAAACAAGCGTTGAAGCCCTCCTTCACACATACTTTAATGTGAGAGTAGTGGTGGACTTTCATTCTCCACTCTATTTGAAGTGAACATTCCTCTATTCACTCTATCCCTCACTTTATTCTTCACGTTATAATTGTTCGCCTGTGCTCTGTCTGGTATACCATTTGACGCACACTGGAGGCGAAATTCTGTTTACCTCAAATATGCCGACACCAGGTTTTATACTTTTCAGTGCTTACAGGCTTAGGTTTTTCAGTTTACCTGATCTACTGTTCAGTTTTCATTGTTATATTTCTGTTGCAGAACAATCTATTTATTCAACTCATAAATTGTTACATTTTGCAGATTTAAATTAAATTTATGGTCCATTTGCTCTCAATTGAGAATTAGTTTAATCTTTTCGTCAAGAAAGTTAAGTCCATGTAATCATAAAGTGGTGAATATTTTCTACAAATTGTAATTCTCTCTAATGTAGGCATTATATGAAAAGTCGGTTTACACAAAGATTGCTATTAAGAACTGTAATAAAATCTTTAAATAAAATCTGAGAAGTATTTAAAATACTTTTTATGAGAAAATTTAAGAATTTTATTATATTTCAGTACTGATATTGAACCACAAGAAAGATATTTTACTTTAAATCCTTTTGAAATACAGCTTATCTGATATGTCCTTCACTTTTACTTCCAATTTTGTGAATAGGAGTTTAAAATTTTTTTAACATTTGACGAAACAAACACTTATTTAGTAAAATACAAAACATTTTATTCAGTCGTTAAAATATATAACCTTTTATTGCTTATATATTAAGTGTATTATATAAGCTATAAGTGTGTGCATCTATAAAAGTTTAAGTCTAAATTACAATAAGAATAAAAGCTTTACCTGTTTTGCAATTCAGAGCTGTTGGCAATAATAATAAAAGTGCAATTTGCAAGTTAGCTAAAGAAAGCTGTTATCCTATACTTTATTTGTTTCTTATGCAGGCATTATATCGAGCATTTCCACTCATTTGGCCTAAAATAAAAAAATCCTTAACTTTATCAACAAAATTAACAAACTTAGGCATAATTTTTATTTTGAATCCAAGCAAAGCTTCATTTTTTTGCTTTTCAGTTGATTAGACTGTCATAGAGAACAAACTAAAACTTTATTTAGTAAACTTTGTGCAGTATTTTATGCACCATTGGATTCAGACTGCAATAATACTTTGTATTGTACTAGAATTGAACAATAGGAAAGATCCCCATTTTATTATAGTAGTCACCAACTGGTCAATAATGCAACAAAAATAAATTCTCTCCAAATATATTTTCCAAGAGCTTTCTTAAACTTTACTCAATTATTATGAATGGTATCCACAGTACTATAAATTAATTACAGCAAATGTTTTGTAAACTTTGAATAGGAATCCAATGGAGTTGATCTAAAATTCACAGTTTAGTTAATAAAATACATTAACTAAACTGTATTGAGAGTTGAATTGAGACTATTATCTAAAAATCTTTTCAGGAAAAGGCCTTTGAAGAAGGTTTGATTCACCTCTACGTGTGAGATCTTGTAGTGGTGTAAAGGATTGTGAATTTTATAGCATATACCGAATTCGCTGATATACTTTAAATTGATTAATAGTCTTCAATATAAGTATAGTATTTTTACTTTTGAAATACTAACCGGTTTGCGAACACTTACGATCTTGAGTTTACTCTTCTTTTGTTATACAAGACTTTTCTAAATGAAGGCGAGACTGAGACTCAGCTTAAACAAGTGTTAGCTCTAAGGGGTTTAACTCAGTCTGTGAAATGAAATTCTTCTTTAACTTTTAGATTGTGATAAAAGTAATTTTCTATAAAAAGAAAAAATTTCCTGTTATAAAATTGATCAGATTAGATAATGAGTGATACCCAAACACTTGTTCTGTGACTTAATCACCGGTAGTATTACGTCGAACCCTATCCCTCAAGTATTTTTTATTGATGTTTCAAATTTATGGCTTTAAGACCTTTTTTATACATATATTTTGTTTTTTAATGGTGAGAAATATATTTTGTAATTGTGAATAATGTCATTTTATGGTAAAATTTTTAATCAAGTCAAACCTTTCAGGTTATGTTTTAATGAAGATTTATTGATAAAATTGTATATTATGAATAAAAAACTAATTTCATAAAAATTAATTGCTTAACAAATTCTTCCTCATCTGTTCATCAGATCTAATGTATGGGTCATAGGAAAGTAGTTCTAAAATTGAGTTAATTTTTTGGCTCAAATTGATTTTGGCGAAAATTGAGGACCACTTTCTTCTTCTTTTCTTTTTGTTTGAGTTCTGGCTTCAAGTGATAAGGAAAGTGGTAACTCTCGCCTGGGATTTGAACAATTGTATTCCTAAACTTATATAGACTTTATATTGTACTGAATTGTTGTGCACATTGAGAATCAGTTTCATAGTTTAGTCGCAAACTTCAATGAAGGCATCGTTACGCCAACAAATCATTGCAATAGCAGATGCAATGCGTATCAATTGGTTGTGTTGTTAAGAAAGAGCCAACTTTCTTATGGTCAGAAAAAGCCTACTTTCTTATGGTCAGAAAAAAGCCAACTTTCTTATGCTCAGAAAAAAACGACTCAAAAAATTGCAGTCATTTTCAGATTGTCTTCTTTTCTATTGACTGCTTGTTTCAAAGTAACCCACTTAGGCTTCACCTCATTATAGGTAAGACTTTGGGTCTAATTTAGTGGACGAGAATTACTGTAAGAAAATCCCTGAAGAATATGTTTGCGCACTAATGAAATTAATACCTGAACGGTTACATTTCTAGCAGTTATAACAATTTGTTTTGTGTAACTCATACACGCCATAGTCATCTCAACAAATTTAGGCACACGTCTTGTGACATAAACCACTGGCTTTTTTCATACAGGAAGATAATTGTGCTCAACAGTAATGCTGAATCTCTCCAAGCTATGAACGAACAGCGAACAAAAGATAAACTTAATCAATAAATTTATTGAATTTCTTAGAAATTAAGTTAGTTTTCTACGTGTCATCAAATTGTCTTATTTTTCTGAGACTATATCTTATTTCGTTGAAATTTATTTCATTGTAAATATTATAATCAGTGAATTTTTTCTAATTTGTTGTGGCCATTGTTTGGGCCAATCGAGAGCTGACCCATTAGAAAAACTTTAATTGATTCAAACGACTAAAAGCTCACTGTAAATGAGATAATTATCATTAAACTCAAGTTTTACTCTAACTTTCTCCCAAAACTATTAATTTTCATTATTAGAGGAAAATATTTTCACTCTGATTAGACATTTCTCAGCCTCTATTCTGAGCACTTGGAAAACAACAAGAATTTCGCCTCAATTAAGAAACCGAATCAATAGAATGGAAGATAAAAAATTTAGTGAAATAGTATATAAGATCAAGAATTTATGGTAATTTAGTTACTGCTTATCCTAGAAGTAATTTATCTCTGTTTTGTAACAAAATAGTCCCTAAAATTCTATAAAAGTTAATCAAAGTCAGTCACTTATGCCAGTTGTTGGTATCGGTTCGTATGCATCACTTGTAACCTAAGGTAAGACAAGTTGAAAGCTTGTAAAGAAATTAATAGATTGAGAAACTCTGAGGAAACTCTCCTTAAGAAATTGTAATTCGTGACTAATTTCTATTTAATAACAGCAACAGTTATACAATTAGAAAATTGATTAATGACCTATCCATCCAAAATTGATCCGTCAGAACCTGTTGATTTGTCATTTAATTTACTCAAATTTATTTCTAATGCATCAAACATTTCATTTTAGAGGTTTTTTATAATGATTGATAGTTTTGTAATTTCAAATATTTATTATTTAAATATTTAATTGACAATCAGTTGCTGAACATCAGGCCTTAATCGCTTATAAGTATTATTTTTAAGTATTTAATTAAATGTAAGCTAATTATTATTATGTATCACTTGAAGGAATTTTTAACTTATGACCCCCTCATCAGGAAGATATCCACTCAATATAATTAATTCATTGCTTTATACTGAAGTCGATATATTGAGAATATGTATAGGAATGAAAGACTTGAGTGTAATTGAAATAAGCATTCCTTTTACAAGTTGCCATTCAAACGATCCCTTGTTCTCACTTAAGATTCAATTACCAGATTTGACTCATACACAGAATTTGATTATTGTATTAGAGATACTGTAATTCTTATAGAACTTCCATTATATTAATTGATATCAGCATTAACTACAACTTTACTAATAAAATACAAATAAAATTATTAATTTAATTTCAAAACATGAAAGTATTAATCCTTAAAAATTATTTGAATTGAAACTATTTTATAATTTTAAAATTTTTTAATAAATTATTTTTTAATTCAAATTTGAAATTCAAACAGAATATTTTCCCATTAGATTATATGTCAAATGGAAAAAGATTCTTAGGATAAAAAAATATGAACATCTAATATAATATTTGAATTTTCAGAACACTTTAATTCCTTATGAATTGAAGTGAAAAACTTCAATATAAGGCATGTATTAAACTTGAGCTCTCACAGAAAGGGTTTTACAAAACTTTTACATTTAATACTTGAGCACAAATATGAAAATTTATATTTTGAATAAAAAGAGAAAAAGTTTTTCTCTTCAATCAAAAAGTTTGATAATAGGTATTAGTTTACCACTACTACTAGTATAAGCAATTTGATGCCACTTATTGCTCGCCTACTTCTCAATACTTAATAAACTTTTACTTCATACTCATCTCTAGAGATGCATTCTTTGAGGTCCTTTAGTCAGACTTATAAATGTCAAGACTTTTTTAGGTAGCAATATATGGCTGTAAATAAAGCCTCTCACTCGACAGACTGTCGTATAATTTAATAGTGAATCAAGAGATACCTCTATTGACAATACTTACGAAATCAAACTAATAGTACTTTGATTTATCTTTTTCTCTATTTTTATATTATTTTCAACATAACTTATTCTATAAGTTTCTATTCATCTGACAATATGTCATATTGAATATCATCAGAATGTCATTATTTTCATACAGTTAAGTGATCTCCAAAGTAGACTTATTTTTATTTTTAATGAAAGTTCAATTCAATTTCTAGTTTTATATACAAATTATTTATTAAATAAAATTGAAATCTTTTTGAGTTTCGAGTTTTCATATACAGGAGCACTGGCAGTAAAGTTTCGTAAAATATAAATTATTATATTTTTAAAAGTTCAAGGATTTTAAAGTTCTTTTTAGACTTATATTTCATTTCATGACTTTTAATGGGAGAAATAGTTTTCAAAATAGTTAACAAATGTTTCTTATACTTGTATATCAAAAATTCATGGCTTAGTTTTGATAAATATTCCGAGAGATGAATAAATAGTAAGATATAATATATGTATAGAGAGAAAATGTTTTGATAGCTCATTATCATAAAAGGCTATTGTGAATGAAATGTTATACATGTGTGTCATATATGTCTTGCACATAATTTCCTTTATGTAACTCTCCTGTTATAAGTGACAATAATTCCTGTTATGGTTAAGTCAATTCCTTAGCTCTATATTGACAGTGATTTATCATTTCTTATAAATCGTCGTGTTTTACATCAGTTTATGGTCAAAATTACTGATATATTACTTGTTTAAAGTATTTTGTGATAAGGATTCAAATATGTTATTAATAGCGTATTCTCAATAACTGTTTAACTCTGTGATAAATTATGTTCTCAAAGCAAGCGTTTTATTCAACAATTAGTTTGTTTATTTATTTCGAAGGACGAAATTAATTTCTCAATGTGTGGTAAAACTAATTAATTATTTTTATACAAATTATTATTTTATTTTCTTTAAAACTATTTATTAACATTTTAGTTCTTCAAAATGATGTCATTTTGCGTGTCTGTGTATAATTCGGAAATAATTTAATGAAGATTTTTAAATATTGAATAATTTTGCAATCATGAGGGCACAGATGCTTACAAAAAAATAAAAATTAAAAATAAAAACTTTTTAATGCCCAACAATGCCTTTGTAGTTCTATTTATAACAGTGTTTTTTAACTAAAATTAAGTTTATATTTTTGAAAATTAAGCAAAATTAAGTTTTAATGATATCAAAAGTTAGAAAAATTGGAAAACATTACTTAAATTTACTTAAATTGATAGTTTATGAAAATATTTGCAAAACTGACTAAAAAATGCTTAGTATAACCTTTAGAGAGATATACGATATAGGTAAATTCACATGAATGGGAATTATGAAATTATCTTATTAAATTTTTGAACTTAAATATGCCCTGGATTACTCAATATTTGTCGGGTATCCTTTAATCAACCAAATAAATTTAACTTGCATAAAAAATTGTCCTATCTCACAGATCTAATCTATATTGCTTTTATTTCAATTAAAGCTATTTAATAATAATACTTTAGTGTCAATTAATAGGATCTAAAATTTAGTGATTCTGTATATTATAAATATATTTTTTAACTCTGCTGTCAATCTTTGAAATATATTTCTCGTGAGAGAAGAGCAGAATACAGAACAGCACTGTATGCGAGATAACTATCTCTAAAAAGAGTAAATTTACGATTGACGTTAAGCTAACGTCGAAAACAAAAACCAATAGAATATATATAATGTGTGGATATAGAGAGTGTTTGAGAAATTGTTTAATTTAATTAAAAAGGACTAAAACAAAAAAAATTATTTACGAAATGCATTTACATAATTAAATATTCGAGTGATTGTCCTAACGCTTCTTTTTTATAAATA
This sequence comes from Nanhermannia elegantula, assembly GCA_034699485.1. NCBI lineage: Eukaryota > Metazoa > Arthropoda > Arachnida > Sarcoptiformes > Nanhermanniidae > Nanhermannia > Nanhermannia elegantula. The sequence goes on from JAQGCH010000148.1 coordinate 25,902, forward strand.
CCAACGCTATTTGTTTTATATAATTGAAAGCTGAAGAGATTTATCATTATTATTAAGTCTTTGTTCTTTGTCTTCCACCTGTTTTTATTAGTTTTGCGTTACTTTTACTTTGAGTTTATTTAGTTTCGTGTTTTTCTTTTTATTTACTTAATTTATTGCCTTTGCATTAATTAGCAAATGCTTGCGTTTAATATCTAGAATTGCACATAAATTCAGACTGTTCTTAGCTGTGTTAAAATTGAAAATAAAAACATTTTTCAAATAATAAATTAAACAAGTTTTATGAATCGTTCTTAATATTTGTGACGATTCATAAAATTTTATGTCTCAATGGGTTAGAAATTAGAAAGTTTAACATTTTTAACAATCGACTCAAGGATACGGACATTATTTCAAAAAACTTTCCCTCAAAAGTGGTTGGGTGGCAAAAAATTTTTAGGAAAAAGCAATTGTTTCTGTTTTCTTGATATTAAAAAACTCAATTAAAGGTGAATATAATAAATTTGCTTTATTTGCCCTTCAAGTATAAATAGCACCCAAAACTTGATTGACTTAAAACCCGTTTTTAAGTTAAATTATTAAATTAGTTGATAAAAGTTTTAAATTAAGAAAGTTAAACAACTTGTGTCGCTATAAGTAATTTATAGATTTCAGCTAATACTTTAAACTTGTAATTGGATTCTTGATCTTAAATTTATTGTTTACATTTAATACTTTACAGACGATTTATTTTTAATACATTATATCAGTATTTTCTTACACTGCTATTATAACAGTATATGTTTCCAACTGTTCATTTACTGTATGTATTTAACTGTCACAACATTCTCATAAATAATTTTTCTCTGATTTTACGATATAATAAATTATTTTTCGTATTTTAGCGATTTTTTTATTATTTTTCTTGCAATTTATTGTTTCAATTTTTTAAACTAATGGAGAGAAATGCAATCAAACCCGTTAATAGAAAACGTAACTTCATTGAAATGCTCTTCTGGGCAAAAGTTTTCAAGTTTTTGGAAATTATCTTTGATTAAAACAAGCTTTGAATTAAAAAAGGTTTGAAAGTTATGGGTTTAGAAATTAATTGAATATTCACTTGAAAATTATTGAAAACTTTAAATTTTTGTAATAAAAGTCAACTTTTTACAGTTAAATTTTTGAAAAGCCAAGTACAGTAATCCTTGTTATAAATATCTTGAGTCAAGAATGACATTACATTAATTTTCTTACATGAGGTCATATGTACAGTAAACCAAATGAAGTTATTCTATTACCACACATACGCAAAGTTAAGTTTACTGTATAATATCCTTATAGTTTAGAACACATTACATTCTGATAGAGTTAATTAAATTCAATATTTATATAATACTGATATTCAGTAATATAAGTAGTATATGTTAATTATGCTGGACTTAGAGGGATTTACATTACATTTTAGGTGAATTGCAAAGTGTTAAGGATATTGAGCCATACTCTACATAAGAAACGATTGGAATTAATGGTTATAATTTGTTTAATTCACGTTATATTTGCATTACAACGAAATGAGTGACAAATTACAGCGTCGATTATTTGGTGCTATATTATTATTCATATGGGAAACCATATAATAACACTCAAACTAGTAATAATATTTTTTTCTAGCATTCAATTTTATTCCCAAATTGTGAGGAAAGCATTAACACGATTATCGACCAAAAAATGAACATAAAAATAATCATTTCTTCCTAATACTAATTTTGATTCAAAAAGTTTTGCTCAGTTTTTTCTCATTTTTCATTACAAGTTTGCATAGAATTGAATTTTTTTCATTAACTTTTACATTGATGAGGAAATGGTATGCTTTGCGATGATATTGCAATATATTTCACTTGAGAAAAAGTTAATTTCAAATTTTATTGCAGTCAAGAGTGAAATATAATTTACTTTTCGCGAGCACTTGAACTTTAAAAAGTAAATCTTAAATTGCATTTTCATATTGAGTTTTAGTCCTTTATGAAATTTATTAATCTATTTAGAAATAAACCAAAAATAAAAAATATAAATATAAATTTTATTTTTATAATAGATAACAATATAAGATTGAAGACCAAGTTATTTGAGAGCATATGTCTGAGTGCACGTAACCCCACATAATGAAAAATAAAAAATTTATAAGTTTTAATCGATATTATTAATGAACTCAGATTTTTAGTTAAAGATTATGTGATGTTTTGCATTAAAAACTTTTTCGTGATTTAAAATATAGTTCGTTAGAAAAGTTTTATAACTCTCGAGTCAGTAAATGATGGAAAAAATTTTAATTGAAAATTTCAAAACTCTCTTTGTGACTGTCTTTTAAGTCTCTAATCTCTCTTCAGAAGATTGGGTGTAATTATCATCGAAAGGCTTATAACTGTTGCGGTTCTGTTTTGAAGTAGACTTAATGATTTCACATAAATTTGCATTTATTTCTTTATGAATGTCTTTATAATATGCATTCGACTCAATCACTTCATTTTCAGTCTTTACATCACATTTTCGACTCTAAATCAATAGACAATAGAATATTATGTGAATTACTTTTCATGAGTTTATTTGATTTCATTATAAGCTATATATTATACCAGCGCTTGACTTATGTATTATTTCTCTATTGATCGGAACTCTATTATTTCGATTCAATGGTCCAAATTGTTTGACGCCTCGCATAACATATTAAATAAGTCCTACTTTTCAAACATGCAGTTTAATGCAGAAAAAAATATAACTATTTTACTGATGAACTTACTGTTAGCTTCTATTTAAATAAATCAAAGCATTCAAATCAGCACATATTCATGTCATAATCTTTTTTCTCTTTCAGATAAGAAGTACCGGCATTTATCAGAAATCCATAGTATTAAAGGCAAACTTGATGTAAATTCATTGAACTTCAATGACATGATATTGAAGGTTATTAATTGATACAAATAATAATCAATAGTCAAAGTATTACTAATGTATACATTACGTCCGACACGTTCACTGCCGTCACTAATATCAGTGAAAAGCAATGGAATGGTATATCTATTAAATAAGCAAAACCCAAATAATTCATTGATTCGCTTAAGACATCATCTAGTAATCCCTCGAAGAATGATCGCCAAACTGTTACAGGTTCGTGAACTTACGCCAATTTTTTTAATCGATACTCAATCATAAATTTGCGAAAGAATAGGATTTATGGACCAATCAATTTAGACATAGGATTTCAAAATCATATTAGACATGAACAGATCATAGATTGTGAATATATGACTCACAATCGGTTGAGTCTCATTAAGTATAGTTGACCGACAATAGTCCTTCTGACCATTGGAGTCGACAGCCCGTAAAGATTACTTTCAGTTTCCATTTGTTCTCAAAAATGCATTGCTCTCTCCCCTCGAATCCCCAGACTATCGCATCCGCACTTAGTCATTAGTTAAGCGCTGTAAGAGATATCTGAATAGAGCTACTCAACTAAAGTGTATTTTCATATTATTATCGAAGCGACAGACTATACTTATCTGACCACAAATTTGATTAATTACTATATAAGTATATCAGTTTTGGTCTATAGTTTGTTATTAAATACATAATTTTCAATAACATAGTCTTATTCACACGTATTATTGACATTAAAAGCCTGTCATATATCAAAAACTTTAATCTAATGAATGCTTTAAACAGAAGTTATTTGCATATCAAATGGTAGTCATAAAAGTTTGAATCATATTATAATTTCAATTGAGTTATAGTTTTGTTATTGCTTTAAGTTTATGAGCTGTTACATAAATATATTTTGAAGCGCATGAATAACTTAATATTGAAATAAAGTTAACATTTTGTTGAAATTCCTGTTAATTGACATAAAAAGAAAATTAAATCAAAAGTAATGATAATTGTGTGAAAATGAAAGTATTTTCTATTTTTAGTATACAGTAGATATAGAATGAAATAAATAGGATTTTGGTGCAGCATATTATATGATACATTACCATAACAAATAGTATAACATATTATGTAGAAGGCATTGATTCGGTCAGTAAGTCCTACAAACTAATGGTTAGAGCGCTTTCAAAACGCGCTTTTATTGCTCCATTGAGTGCAGGGTTACTATGAAACGTTTATATTAGTGATCAATGGAAACAGTAGTGAAGTTCAGTTAAATAGTTCAGTAGTGAAGTCACAAAACCCTCCGGAACTGATTGACACTGAGAGTTGCACGAGAAATAGCTTGTAATAAAACTTTCTGTATGGGAACTTTCGAAACTTGAAACTTTTTCGTCTACAACAAGATATTCAATCATGCAGTCAACCATTTTTCTTACATCAAGAAGTCGGACACAATCTTCCCCTTCGTTTTTTGTCATAATATTTTGCGTCTTTCGAAATAACAAATCCAAGTCGTCTCAATTTTTAACAAAATCGCTTTTCTATAATTCAAAAATGTATTTTTTCTTATCCTATAAATTCAAGATCAAAAAGATTTCAAAAATTGAAATTTTTATTTTTTGAAATAACATTTTGAGCTGAAATTAGATTAGAAATAATTTTAATAGTATTAAAAATGGAAACTAAAAGATTTAATAACGAGTTGATAGAAAACAATTTTAACCCTTAAAATAAAGAGAGGAAGAAGTCTTGTATTGGTTTATAAGTAAAGAATAGGTTTATATATCAGCAGCAATGGTTCGGCGTTTGCTATTAATTGTATCGCAAGAAACATCGCAAAAGTAAATAGAAAACAGATATTACTTATGATACGATTGTTAGCAGAACAGAAAATGATGTTTAGGCTTATGATGAAAATAACAGAAAGGGAGAAATGAGAAGCAAAATGAGTATATGATTTTGGCCACAAATACAATATTTTGATGAGCCTATTGTGCTAATAGAAAATGACATACAATGATATTTGATATCTCAAAATAGTATACCATTAGGTGATTGGGCTCAAGAAAACTTTTTGGGTCAAACAAATTGAAAGCCTTTACATATTGCAACTTATTTTCATTATTATTATTATATTCTGTTTGTCTGTTCCACAGTTTATCTTTTTGGTAATCCTTATGGTCACTGTTATCATAAATGTACTTTTCATTATTGACACCACACAAAGAATAAGCAACGAAGCAAAGAATGACGGTATGAAGGAATAAGTCATTTCAATAGGCATTAAAGTCTTTAAATTTTTTTTTCTATAGTAAACATTTTGGAAGAAGAAAGACCTAATAGTTTGAAATTACAAGAAAGCCTTCCAAAGTCTATTAAGTTAGAAGTGCTTTCAAGTCAATCAAAAGTGACCATAACTATCGACGGCGCGACTGTAAGACTAGTTTCTAT
>JAQGCH010000149.1:0-31225 GCA_034699485.1 Nanhermannia elegantula
GTGTCAACTTATACTAGACTTGAACACTGCAAAGATCGATATAATCGTAATAATTCTGATCTCACTCTTCTGATATATTTTATGAAAAGAGAATAAATATAAGTATTTTAAATGAGGTTTACATTAACAAAATTATAAGTGTTTTAAATGATTTGATTTAATGTAATTAAATGTTTAAGAACTATAGTAATTTATCAAATTATAGGATGAGATACGAGTAAATGTGACTAAACTTACTTCATTTCTGGCTATTTTACACATTTCTTTCTTCAAACTTCTCAGTTTGCTTAAAGTTAATTGAATATAAGGAAATCGTTCTTTGAACTTGTCATTGAGCTCTTTCTTCAGATCACACGGTTTTACGTAATCTATTATCGAAGTCTGTTATTTGAAAAAATAATTAATTTTTGTACAATATTTTGAAAAACGCAAAGCTGTTAAACAATTTTAATCAAAGAAAAAGCTAAAAATTCAAAAATGTTAACAGAATTTGAAATTAGAGAGACTGACCACAAATGAAGGGAAGGCTAATAGAGTGCTATGTTTGCCGGCAATCAATTCCGGGTCGTCTAATAAGTTTGGATGATATACAATGTTCTGATGCGCATAAATTTGATGAAAAAAATATTTATCGTCGTTAACGTTTCCATTTTCATAATTACATACAGTCTGTGGAATTTGATTTTGTATGCATTGAATCGATTTAATGGCAGATTCGTGTGAGAAACCACGGGTTACCAGATTATGATTATAGGCAACCGCTTCGTTCAGTGAATTCGGACCATTAGTCTTAGTCTTCTTCTGACACGTGAGTAATTCACTAAATGAGACGTCTTGACCATCATTAGACCGATCGAAACCCATTAACGTTAGAAAATCCAAAGGATCGAAACCATCACTAATTGTGGACAACTGACGACTGCCTGAAGCATGACGTCGTTTACTGAGCTCTTTATTAGCATCACTTCTGCAAATGTATTAACGATTACAAGAGTTTAGGAACACATCATTCTCTGGTGTAGTCATCAATTATTATATGTTAACACACTGTAAGTCAATATTAATAGATGACAATTACCTCAGGACGCTGTGCAAACCTCTTCTACTATGAGGTAATGCAGAGAATATAGCGATCGGAGCCTTTTTCCCGGAAACGAATATTATCCTCTCGTCTCTGATTTGATGATCTTTTGGTGTCTTTAAGTAACACATTCCCTGTTGATGTGGGTCTCGGTTTTGTGTAAAAGACCCGTTTGTGGCGCTATTATACGAACTGCTAGAAGTTGTACGAGTTCTGCCATTTATAGAATTGCCTGATATATGAATAAATTATTATAGTTTTCAATGTAATTATTAATCATTAATAATAACTACCAATGCTTTCTGAACTTCCGAACTGGTGCTGCTTTTCCTTCTTTTCTCGTCTGAAGCTATCAAATGAAGATAAACGCGACCGAGACTGTGACTCACCAATAAATCTAAAGTTTATTGAGAAATATTCTTAAATTAATAGAAAGTATAGCAAACATTTATTATTATCGTCCTATTTAGACAATTATTTTCAAATCAATACATAGAACACAAATATTGCACACACATATTCTTCTGTAAACATATTTGCAAGTTATAAGTATAGCGTCAAAATTATGCTTAACTGTAAGCATAAAATAGACATTTTTGACATTTTAAGCATACAAAGCATATTAGCAAAAATTTTTCATTTTAAATAATAATCTCAAAGATTGTAAACTTATTTTACAATAGAATTTACATAAAAGCAAGTTATTTGTTGATTAGAGATAATATTTTATGTGCAAGTACCGGCAGTGATGGCAAACGCTCGAGTGCAAGCGTCTGACCGCCGAGCGTTAAATATTAATACATAATTTTTCATACAGTAGTTGTTTCTAATATAAAAAAATTAATTTTTACAAGTTATCAATTTTTTAGTAGAGATTGTGAATTATGCTGTTTTAGAGAATTTAAACATTCCAACAAATTAAGCTTATATTAGACTAATAGCCTAAGCTCCAGGAGTATTTTGAAGGCTCATTCTCAGGTTCTAGGTTTTGAATGCTTCAGTGGTTTTTGAGCCTTTGGACATTATTAATGAATTTAATGCATAGCAGATAAAGTTTTTAAAATTTTATTCAAGTATTTAATAGCATTTAACAATGATTAAGCATAATTTTTAAGCATAATTAGCATAATTTTGCAAAATACGTAAGTATTTTTCAGGCTATAGTTATAAATTTAGTATAAGTGAGAATATATTTTCTAATTAACATAAGATACTTTTGAAAGCAAAGTGCAATTGCATTGTTTTAATTCATAAGATGATAATATTTAATGTGTAAACGAATTAAAAATCATTATTAGAAATTTAAAAAATTTTAAGATTTGTTGGCAGTAGTTTTTCATATTATATATGGTTTATTGTTCAACTTTCATATTTGACATCAATTTCAATTCATAACAGATGGTTATGTCATCGCTTGATTGCTTTTAAAATAATTGCATTAGTTTTGTATAAAAAAACTTTAGACCTAAAGTTGCGAAAAAATTATAAGAGATTTTGATTCTTTGGCATAGACATAGACATAGTCATAGAAATTGAACATTTCTCTAGATTTCTATCGTTAATATGATTTATGAACTTTCACAATAATATAACACATTTTTAGGAACATTGAAAGAACAAAATGACATAAAAACTATACATTTGCAAAAAATAATTAATTTGAAATTCATTTCACTTAATGAGAGGCAAAGCAAACAAAATCAATAACGAGCTGCTAAAAGTAAACTGTGACTGTATTTAAATTAGTCACAAATTGAAAATGACTTTAAACACATAAAATATATTCACTAAATAAGTTCATATAAATATAATATCGCTTCAAAAACTCGCTCGCATTAGTGATGGCAAAATGGCAAAAATCGACGATGACGGGTATATTTTCAAGATTTTTGTCCAAAAAAAGCCAGGGATATAGTTAGGGATATTTTTCGAAAGTTATTTATCGCTTTAAAAGCTCTAATCATCAATATCTGAGGCTAAATAACATCTGAGACCATTGATTCCAATTTTGGATTTTATCAAAGATTCAAAGGGAGGTCAAAGGAATTATTTTCGCATTCTATTCGCTGGGGTCTATTTTCTGTCGATTGACAAAGGGAGACATCTGAGACCAAAAAGTCAGGGGGGAGGGGGTAAAGTGCCATACAATGGCCATCTCTGGCTCGTATTCTCTGAATAATAATGTTGAAGAACAACTTAATTCATTATTTCCTAAAATATTGCTATATTTCAATTCATATATTAAGAGTTAGAGTTGAGTATACAGTAAAAGTTATCACTAAATCCATTTTTTTTAGTTATTTATTATTTGCCAAAAGTCCAATTATAAGAAGGAAACTGTAACATCAAGATTAGCGCCGACCATAAAACCATATAATTTTTTATATTTTATTAAAAATGCAGTAAAAGATAATGTTTACGGCAAATGTTTAGTTAGATTTCTGATAATGAAACGCAAGCTTAAGCTAATTTATAGGTGATCTTTAAAATTCTCAAATTCTTAAATCATTGTTGAACGACATTTCTTCTAAAGTGTCGGAACTAAACTATACATACTATATAACCATATTTATTGAAAATTTACAAAATATAACTTTTAATATAAATGTACTAGAAGATCCCGTTGCTACGCAACTCATATAACTTTAAAATAACTGATATTAACCCGTGGAACATTATTTTTGAAAATATAGTACTACAGTAAAAGCTCGATATAACAAACCCTCAAGGGGTAAAAATTTATGTCCGTTAAATCGAGCGGTTCGTTATATCGAATGGATTTTAGCTTAATTTAATATACGAACGGGATTCCGGTTATGTACATTATAACGAGATGTTCGTTACATCGAGGTTCGTTATATCGAGCTTTTACTGTATAAAGCATTGTTATAGCCTTTACAGTGCTCTTGTCTTTTTGAAAATCTTTTATAGCAAAAATTTCAATCTTATTGTTGTAAAAAATTTTATTACATTATTGCGAAATCTCTCTCTCTCTCTCTCTCTCTCACACACACACACATACACTTTTAATAATATAGATTATTTAATAAAATTTCTCTATGAAATCCTGTTCTTTTGAACATTCATTTATTCTGCATTTTTAGCAACACATAAAAACAAAACAATTTAAATTCAATAAAATAAAGTAAAAAAGCTTTTATATTGATTCTGACAATAATCTGAATAACTTAAATAAATAAAAATTTGCACATATTATAGGAATAGTTTTATTTTGCAGTTTAATAGACTAAGTTTGCTTAACGTACATTTACACGACGCAATTTTGTTGCACAAAACTTGCAACAAACGTGTTGCTGCGACAAAATTGTATTGTTTAAATGGTTTGTTGCACGTGCAACAAAAACATGTTGCGTAGGCGTTGGCCTCGTCTCTACTTTTGCAGCTACTTCCAATCAGAAAAGACATTTTCCTTAGCTCCAATTTTATTTTATTTAAGTATTTAAATTGATTGGCTATTGCAATATTTTAGTTTAGCAGAATATTGCTCCTTCTAAATGGTCTGTTGCAACTATTTGTGCAACAAAATTGCATCGTAAACGTACCTTAGAGTTCAAATAATATCTTTATTTTCAGAGTCACAATACAAAGTCTGTTCTTTTCATAGAAATTTTAAGGTCCTATTAGTGTTTATTTCATTGCTAACACTTCTGTTAAGGGTCAGAACTTCAAGTTCCTAATTATTAATTTGTTAATAATTTATTATTATCTTTTATTAATAAAAAACAGTCTAGACCTGAGACCTGTCTGTCAAATTCCAAACTACCTTTTGCAGACCCACAGGGGTCCGCAAAGGGTTATCAAATGTCCGCAAAACTCTTAAACATCTCAACAAGAAAAGGGCTGCGAAGTAATTCTTGAAACGAAATCTATTGAAGTTGGTATTACAGAATGAAATGTGCTTTATTGTTAACACATTCATAAATGCTTTATTAGCTCAAAAAATGTTAACTTGTTTTAGCTAAAGAAGAAAAAGCATAAAATCTAAAAGTTTCAGCATATAATCGTTTAATCGTTTAATCGTTAAATATGTATAGTTTTGATCCGATAATCATTTTTGATTAATAAAGCGTTCCGCAAGACTTAAAAGTTTGGGGGCCATGGGGTAAAACAAATTGACATTAGCTTCTATAGAAAGGGCCACTCATTATTTAATTTTGCATTGAAATACTCTAAGAAGACCACAGAACAAAAAAGTTTAAAACTCCACAGTATAGTCTAGACTATAGATTATAGAAATTCGATATTTATAATAATGTAAAATGAATAAAATGTTGATTAGGAACTCAAGACCTGTTTTGAAACTTTAGAATCTTAGCACTGTATGTGGTTATGCTTTTTAAATTATTAAAAAATTTCATTAGTACTTAAAATCACTCAATTCGTCATTAAATATCTTTATAAAATACTGTATCTATTATTTAATAGTCATAATATTCAACGATTTTAACATTTAAATCGATATTTGAAACATTAAAATGTAGTTATTGTAAGAAAATATTATTTTCGATAATTTATTTATAATATTCAAAGCGTAGGGAAATCATTAATTCTTTGTTTGCTTTTAAGTTTTGAATCGATTTAGAATTTTTGGGAAAATTAAGTCTTAAAAGTAGATTTTTATGAACTAATAAATTTACAAAACTATATTATAATTATAATATAGAATTGACAGCACTTTATTTTTTGAACACAAAAATTCATTTTGAATAAGTTAGATATCAAATGAGATTTTAATCAGTGATCTAAGTTATAAATATTATCAAAATCGGAATAATTAACTATTTAAACATTTAATTCTATTAAATCCTTGAGTTAAAGTTGAAAATATTGATTGAAATAAACATACAGCGGAGTTGTTTTGTTGAAATCGGAAAAAGTACTGGTACTCCATATAAAAAATAGTTTTACTGAAATTTTCAACTATTGATCCATTGAGTGCACAACAACTTGAAAATTAATTAAATGTAAAAATCGTCAATTATTATGATATATAAGAAATATCACTTATCATAATAAAGTATTGCCTTAAAAGTGGTGTCTATCAAAAGTCTAAATGCTTTATTAAATTTATTACTGATTTTTTGAGTAGACCTTTATTAAAATCGCAAAAATTTTTTTGTAGATACTTTATAAAAGTTAATTAAAAGTATGTGACCTTAATTTGATATGAACTCAATTATATGCATTAGTTTTATAATTGCATTTAAAGATACAAAAACCCTCCGTATAAATAAATCTCTATTTTTTATTACAATTTAATGAATGAGTGATGTAAAGTATTGATATATACTGCAGTTGAAAAGGTTTGAAAACAGCTTATCTCTTGTTAGTATAAAGCGTGTACAGTAAAGGTAAACGATAAAAGCTTATTAAACATTAGTTTTTTGGAACTTCTTTAGAGACATCATATAATTTACTGCATATGTATCACAAAATACGTTTTATATTTAAAATGCGTGCGAATAAAGCTTTCATTATTTTGATTTACTATCTCTCATATTGAATATATTATACAGTATTTCGCAATTCATTAAACCCTTTTATCAATGATTAAAACTAAAAAATGTCTCAGAAAAAAATTAAAATCTTTAAAAAATAATACTGTATTTGTTTACATATTTTAATATTAAATAACTTTAAATTTGGAAACTTCTTAAGTGATTAAAGCATTGATAATACCGGTTAATAAATGAGAAATAATATAAATTATTTTCCACCTCTTGTTTAAAATATTAATTTTTAAAAATAAAGTCTATTCGAAGTTCGTATAAATTTATTGGAAACTAACAAATAGAATGATTAGTAAATATTTAATTAATTGTATGCATTATTCCATCTAATTATTAGTATTGAATAAATATAATTAATATTTGATGACAAATTTGTACTTTTATTTTCCCCATTTTGACCTTTTTATATCTAAATTCCCGACCTATTTTGCCAGTGTTTTGGTGCCTATTCTGAAGGCTTTAGTCATGAGTTTAATTATGTTATAATGTGTGTCAGCCCGACGAGCGCTCGACTGGGATACATTAGTAAAAACCGCATCTCAATCGCATTTACGGTTTGAGAGATACGGGTATTGAAGAGCGTTTTGGAGTACAATATCTTAAGAAGTATTCCAATTCACAAATGATAAAAACGATGAAATAGAGTAAAAGTTTATATAAATAACTGGTTTTATAGGGAGAACAAATGCTAAAAATAGCAAATTTGATATATACATAAATTACTAATTATTTAGTGCTATAAGACATGATACACATGATTCAGGTGTGTAAAAGGTGTGCCACTCATAAGCGGCTCTAAATTGAAAACACTCTCAACTGACATAATGTATGAAATGATGCGTTTGTGAGTTATATCTGTTTTTATCATTGCTCTCAAGGATTGTTATCCATTTGATTCCATGAACATATTTAAAGCTAATATATATACCGGTACTAGAGTTGTAAAGCATTAAATTTGATATAAATTTAATGTTTTCAGAGAAAGTTTAATAAATAGAACATAAATCCTATTGAAATGAGGAAAATGGTTAAAAATTATGATCATCAAGATTTAGCATTTATATCAATAAAACTTCTTAGCATTAGTTTCATTATTGCCTGTGTGAAAGACTCAATTCTCATGAAGAAAGAGCTCAGAAATTGTTAGCAAATAAATATACTGCCGGTACTAAAATATTAAAAAATAATTAGGCACAATTTTATAATTGAGAGTTGAATTATGGCTAATATAAGATACTAGATTTAGGAGAACCTAATGTTTTGGATGACAACACTCTATTTGCTATATTTAAAATAGAATATAAAATTGAACAAGGCTAACCGGTACTAAAAAATATTACAGTTTTGTTTTTCAATAAAGTACTTAATACTAAGTGTTTATGTTGTTGATATACAGTATAATATTTGAGTTTAGTATTATTATTAGAGCTCAATCATTAACCTTGAAATACCAATAAATGGAAAGTTAAGCCATAATATTATTGGCGATCATTTTTCATGCATATAATCATAAGCATCATAATTGAAAGCTTACACTCTGTGAGAAAATAATGTTATTCTGACTCTAACTTTATGATAGGGGTCGACAACATGTACCGGTAGTTAAACAGATAAAACTATGCATAGCCTGCATAGCATTCAAGTCATGATAAATGCACATCAAAGCGAGTAAGAGATCCGATCGAAGTCAACACTGTATCAGACAGTGGTTTGAATGCAAACAATTTCATAGAGAATAATAATAATAAAAAATTTGAGTCATAGTTATCAAGACTTTGCAATTATATGGTAATAAGTATATCATAAAAGAGACATATAATCACTTTCATACCCATCTCTCTCCTTATCTTTAGGGCTGAGTCGAGTCAGGTTTGCTTTTTCTGATGACTTACTGATTGTATTCGAACCTAAATTACAATTTAATTATTAGTTTAGACCCCAATTGAGCTTAAAATAAAAAATAATCAATTGTTTAGATTATAATTACGAGAATGCAATCCATTGAAAACATTGAGAGCATTGTCTTGTTTTTGAACATCAATATTACTATTATTAGTATTATTATTATTATTACTATTAATTAAATTGAAGACTAAACCAATTTTAGTGTCCCGATGACTGCCATCGAGTGATATATTCGACAAGAAAGTAATGGCCGCTAATCTTCTTCTGGACTGTTGTCTTTTGATGGCAGTGGCCATAAGTGGCCCAATAGTGAAGTCAATACCTTATTTAATTTTGATATTTATTTACACAAAACAATTGAGATCTGATCTCATATAAGATTAATGATAAATTCAAAGCTGAGTTCAATAGATTGGAAAACACAGAAATCGATGTAATAATAGTGGTGTTGAATAACACTTTTAGATGATTAACAAAAATAATAAATAGTATTAAAAAGGAGCGAATTAGTGTTTAGTCTTACAAAAGTATGGCTTAACTACAGTTGAATCAAACGTCTCATTAATACACAAACAGTTTGTACTAAAACACGAACTAATATTAATAGAAATGAATGAACCGCTGAAACGCCGCATATTTTCCCACTATTTTATTCAATTATTATTATTAAGTAATCGGAGAACAGAACTGATATTAATATCTATTTATTAACTCTTATTTATCTTTGAAATTGATTTATGGACTTATCATTCACTTCACATCGTATACCACATCAAATTGTTTTTATAATTCTATTAATACTCAAATTGTTTGAGTCACTGAAATGGCATTTAATGCAAATCAATAATTAAAACTATATTAATGTCGTTCGAGATTTGAGAGAGAGTGAGACTCAGCTTTAGCATCATTTTTAACGAATAGAAACGAAAGTATTATAAATGCTTATTAATAATGCTTTGCAAAGCGAACATCAAATGCATTCAATGCTTATATGTCTGCACTCAACGTATGACGTCTTCTGACGTAAGCAAAGCTCTATTTCTTACAATCATTACAATTACGACTATATTTCTTTGCATTCAATTATCACTTATTTCGTTATCTATTTATTAAAAAACAATCTAATTAATTAATTAATTGACTTAAACATGCATTTTATTAGCACTTAATTAGTATTTCATAAAAAAAATTTTAATTTTTAATCATTTTAAACACAATAGAGAAAAGAGTTTTTGAAAAAGTTCGAGACATGGACTCAGACGTACACTAAATTCAGATTTAAAACTATTTTTATTTCATTTGACATTATTTTCATTAAAATTATATTCGACCGCAAATTCTTGTTTACTATTCATTCAAATATTCTTTAAATCATTTGTAAATATTGTAAATCATCGTTAAATTGATTTTTATTTCATAATAAAAAAAATAAAGTAAAAAAATTTCATTTTTTTTATAAAGAGTGCGAACAAAACAGATAATTGGTGTTAATTTTCAATAACAGAGAAACTATTTTTGATTAATAATTAATATTAAATATTAAATAATAATAAATAATATTAAATAATATAAAAGAATGGCTCAAAACATATAATGAATTGAATTGATTTGGATATTAATATAAAAATGAATGAAATGAATATAAATATCTCTCCATTAAGTGATGAGAACATATCGTCAACGAGTAGATCATTGATTGGTTCACAACAAGCCATACAGTCATGTAATACTTCCAACAGAAATCTATTAATTGATGGCGGAGTCGGAGCACGAGTTATGAGGAACACAATCGACTGGAAATGGGGTAAACAGGTATGCGTTCAATACATACAATACATCTCTTTTACCATTCATTTAATAATTCAATCATTTGATTGTCAGGACGGAGGAGAAGGACATTTGGGAACTGTTCGCAACTTTGAATCACCTGAAGAAGTGGTTGTTGTTTGGGATAATGGAACCGCCGCTAACTATAGATGTATGGGTGCATATGATCTCAGGATTGTCGACAGCGCTTCTACAGGTCTCCAAATCTTACCATTAGTTTATATAATATAATAGATATCAATAAAGACATTACTATTAAAGGTATTAAACACGAGGGAGCGATGTGCGACTTCTGCAAACAGTCACCTATTTTTGGGATCAGATGGAAATGCGCCGAATGTATAAATTATGACTTATGTTCGCTTTGCTATCACGGAGACAAACATAACGTAAGGCATCGATTCTATCGTATTCTAAATCCTGGCAACGACAGGGTCTTAATAGAGCCGCGAAGGAAAGGCAAAAAAATTGCTGTCAAAGGAATATTTCCCGGTTCTAGAGTTGTTAGAGGTTTGCCTTCATTTTTATTGAATTGATTCTAATTTTTATAAATTGGTTCTAATATTTAATCCTTTGTTTATATGCTTGTATGTAAACTCTGAAGGTGTCGACTGGCAATGGGAGGATCAGGTATTAAATCCTTAATTTATTGACTGATTTTTAAATATATTTCTAATATAAAGGACGGCGGAAATGGAAAAAGAGGAAAAGTGACAGAAATCCAAGACTGGAGCGCTGCCAGTCCTAGAAGTGCTGCTTATGTTATTTGGGATAATGGGGCAAAAAATCTATATCGAGTCGGTTTTGAAGGAATGGCAGATTTGAAAGTTGTGAGTGATGTGAAAGGACATAATGTCTATCGCGACCATTTGCCACTTCTTGGAGAGCAAGGACCCGGTCGTTCGGGTGTTCACGGGTTCCAAATTGGACATTTGGTTAATGTAGACTTGGATTTAGAAATTGTACAATCCCTACAACACGGTCACGGAGGTTGGACTGAAGGCATGTTCGAATGTCTGGGAACCACTGGAACTGTTGTTGGAATCGATGAAGATCACGATATCGTAGTTCTGTATCCCAGTAATAACAAGTGGACCTTCAATCCGGCGGTTCTGACCAGAGTTGGCACGAATACCACTTCAATCTCAAGTCATTCTAATCCTAACATAAATGTCGCGTCTGGAGTGTCCTCTTTGAGCAGTGGCTTAATCGGCAGCGCTTCCGGTTCATCATCTGTTAACAGTTCTGCCACTAATAGTAATCTACAGTTTTCTGTCGGAGATTTAGTTCAGATTTGTAGTGATCTCGAGAGGATTAAGATCTTACAGAAAGGTCACGGAGAGTTCGCCGATGCTATGACCCCAACATTAGGCAAAATTGGAAGAGTTCAGCAAATATATCATGACAACGACTTGAAAGTTGATGTTTGCGGCACTTCCTGGACATACAATCCGGCGGCTGTTGTCAAAGTATCTTCTGATGGCTCTTCAGCCGGTTCTGGAGAAGGACTGAGCACTTTATTGAAAAAGTTATTTGAATCTCATGTTTCCGGTGAACCAAATGAAGATTTAGTGAAAGCCGCAGCCAATGGAGACGTTCAAAAGTGTGAAGAAATAGTTAAGAGAGTGGAAGTAGATGTGAACGGAGTGTTTGCAAGTCATACCGCACTTCAGGCCGCGTCTCAGAACGGACACATCGAAGTGATCAAAATATTATTGCGAAACAATGCAGACGTCGAGATTGAAGACAAAGATGGAGACAGAGCTGTACATCACGCAGCCTTTGGTGATGAACCGGGAGTTATGGACTGTTTGGCTCAATCCAACGCTGATCTTAACGCCAGAAATAGACGCAGACAAACACCTTTACATATAGGTTGCTATCAATATATATCATTTTTTATTTAATGTTACTTTGAATTTATTGTTTTTTTATGAAAATTTTATAGCTGTAAACAAAGGTCATATCCATGTAGTGAAGACATTGTTAGAACTTGGCTGTCACGCCAGTCTTCAGGTAAAGCTATTTAGCTTTTGTTTGAAAATCGTTATTTGTATGCCATATGTATTAAAATGAGTTTATCTTAAGGATTGTGAAGGCGATACTCCATTACACGATGCCATCAGCAAAAAAAGGGATGACATGTTATCCCTATTATTGGATCACAACGCAGACCTTACACTAGCAAATAATAATGGTTTCAATGCTTTACATCACGCGGCCCTCAGAGGCAATCCCAGGTGAGACTTACGCCCTTTTGCTAATTAGATAGTTATTCATAATGGCGCTTATACTATATGATAAGGCTATCATTTATTGAGGCATTTTATTTATAATTCATAAGTTAGAATGTTTTGAATTATCAGACATTTCATTTCATTTGATAGTTCTGTATGTTTTGAGCCAATAATTTTCATCAAGTGTTTAAATTTGATTTTCTTTTATTTGTGATAATCTAATGTTTTCATAAATTTACAAAGTTTAAGAGCTTAAAAGTTGAGCTTACACTCAACACTTCTGACTGGTACCCAGACTATTAGGTTGAAATCCAGATTTTTGACGGCAGAGGTTTACTGAAATCTCTATAAGTTATGTTTTTATGATATTAAGTGATAATAAGACCCGACATAAGGGAGTTCGAAACGTTTAGGAAATGTCAGCCCTGACAACACTTCAGGGCTAAAAGCCTGAAGACAGGGAAGATGTTAATGAATCCAATGCTGTGCAGATGAATAGTTGATAACTTGAGCCACGAACCCCTTAAGAGGATAAGTGTTAAGAAAATGGTTGAATGAATGGATCATATCTTTACTTTATTATATAATTATCTGAATCTAATTTTTTGAGACAAATATTTATTTGAATTTGCAATTAGTTATATATTCGAAGAGCACATAACTTAACTCTCTTTTCTTTGTGAACATATTTATTATTTTCAACTTAAATAAGTTTCAACTCTTGAAACTGACTTTTAATATAATATTAGTAAAGCATAAGTTGAAAATTCGAAACATTATTTTCAGCTTTAATTACTTTTTGTCCAAATCTATTTTAAACCCAAAATTAAATATTTATTTAGTTATCTATTTTTGAATTAATATTTATTTTCATGGATAAGTCCATTAATTTAGAACAAATGATAATATATTTTCTAATGACTTGAATTTGTCGAATAACTTAAAAGATTTGCATTAAATGAATACATTAGCGTTTTGTTGTGTTATTAAATTTATTTGATTTCTTTTTATTGAACGCGCTGATGAGCAAAAGCTAATAATTATTAATATTCTGCAGTAATTATTATATAACTTATTTAAGCTGTCATACACACTAATGTTTCTGTGCCATAAATTTATTGATTTTTGCATTCTTTCACTCCAATCGTTGAAACATTGATTTATAAAATGTCAATAATTTACTTATATCTATACAATAATATAATTATTTTGTAAATAACTTTACTCAATTAGAAACAGATTTGTAGTGATCTTGTTTTATGCAAATAATAATTGCAGTCAATTAGTAATCAATCTTAAGACACTTCCCACACATGCTGTACAGAAATAGAAATTGTCAATTAAAACAGTATCAAATGAGAAATTATTCTAAATATATTTGGAATTTAAGTATTATAACAGAATTGATTGCAAATTGTGTTTCAGCTGATATTTATTTAAAATTCAAATACAATTCAGATATAAATCGGTGGAGTACTAGAATTGAGTGCATGTGTAGGAACTTTGACTCATTATTATGTAAATTTGAAAGTTTTCTCAAATGAAAAATTAAATTAAATCATTTGCTTTGTCCTTAATTTGAATAACACTATTCATTCCATGTTTTATTTGCTGCTAATCATCAAACTTGATGTTAACTGTGATGAAGCACTGAATGGCACTGAAGGTATTCAACACTCGAAACTCTATTGCCATAAACATTATATTTATGTTAAGGGCACAAAACCATTCTGTGATGAACTCTACATAGACCGATACTACAGTAACTCTATTCGATTGAATGTTCAATACCCTGAATATACATTTAATTCTAGTGATGTGACTGGGCTTATGCGATGCACTTGTGTCCAAAGTCTATCTTTTCTAAAAAAAAGCAGGACTTAGTTGTGAACCATTTGAATGTTTAGGAGAATGCTTTAGCTATTTATCTGAACTGCCTGTATATATGGTTGTATAGCTATAGACATAGATAAATAAAACGAAGAAGGAGAAGCTTGAGTTCACTTTCTCTTCACATTCAGCTACTCTTAACTGCAAAATTTGTAATTCAAGTCACAATTTTCCGACTTTACATTTGGGAATTCCGGTTACTCGATCACTATTGCGATCGTAGAATACGTGAATCTTTTGTGTCGCACATTCCTACACATACACTAATAGTTTACTTTTGCTTTTGGTTTTACATTCACTTTAATATACTTTCATATACCGGTAATAGTAATAAACAGTGAATTCAAGCATAGGTAATACACATATAAGTTAAAAAACATCATAATTCCATTTAATAAAGTCTCACACAGTTTTGAAGAGTTAAGACCGTCGTTACCAGAAACTCACTGAGACTCACTTGTGAGTTGACTCAAGAGTCGAGTCGACACTGTGAACATGTTTGGCTCAGCAATCCCTCAATATTAAGTAAATTTTGATGGCGAGTGTGTTGTATTAGTTATGGTGTCCATATGTCGTCTGTTCTCAATTGGATTGAAGCACACATAATAAACACTCTCTAAAGTCCAATCTTTAGGAATGCAATTCTTTAATGCTTGCGAATAAATACAGTAAATAGAGTCACAATAAGCTGAGATGTGAAAACTTCATTATATATCACGTATTGCCCAATACTTACATCATTCTCATTAAGATTTTATATTCTAGACTCAAAGCATTCAATAAATTAAAGTCAATTATTGAGAATTTAATCTTTAAATGTCAGATAATTGTTGAAATAACTATTATTTGCAATATTATAAAATTATGATTAAAATACAAGTAAATGAGATATCACCTGAAAAGAGATACAGATACGCCTTAAGGGTCTTAGCATTTAGAGGAACTGCTATTCCTGTTTCATAATACGAGTTTAGTTGTTTGCACTTTGAGAAGAAAGGATTTCCGATTGTCTTATGATTCCCTCGAATGCTTTGCTCTCATGCTCACTAAACTTTGACAATGACAACGATGATTCTGATTGTGTTGAGCACAACAACACTGACTTGTGAGTCACACGACATGTTGAAATGACTTCTATTCACAACTTTTCATTTCGATAATTGTCGACTTTCACAAAAATTTGTTAAGTTATAGCCAGTGATCAATAGTTTAAAGATGAGACCAATAGGATGACCAGAATAAATGAATGTCGAAAACTCATGCCCGACTACAGCTGGTTGAAGGGGACCAAATAGGTTGCATTTGTTTTGATAAAACAAAATTAAATTTGGCCCGAATTCAACCGGCTTAAAGACAAGCATTCAATTACAGTTGACTTTTTTTGGCTGAACATTCATTACTTTTATTACAAACGTAAATAATTTTTCAATTTTTTGCTAAATTTAATTCAATCGTATATTTTAAATATTGGTTAAGCACTAAACGAATTTTACGGTTCACTTCAATTTTTGAGAATAGAGTATTCAAATGATAGAGACGTGTTTCTAATGTACACATTGTGGTAAACTTAATATTAATACATATGCCGAACCGAAAAATCTTTATTGTAACTAAAAAGCAGTCAATGCAACTATAGTTTAATGCTTAGTGCCGCCAATGAAACGCTTTGTGCCCAAATGTGTTCGGGTTATGGCTTTGAGCTTTCCCTTACTTTCGATCGATGAGAAATAGTTCGTTACTTTTTTGGATGAGATCTCGTTGGATGCGAGTTGGATGAGAGTTGGATGCGAGAGTTGAGTCGCCGCATCACCAACTAATATAGATGCCACTACAGACTACTTAATCCTTGTCAGATCATTGATTTCTTAATTCTAATTTGAAACAGAGTACAGTACTGTATGCGCTACTATTTCCTTACTTATAAACGACTTCTCTTTTAATAGCTATCCCTTAATTCTTTGAATTTATTTTATTTTTAACTCCATTTTTATATTTTTCAGCCAAAGTATTTTTATTCAAATGTATTCTAATTATATTATGCATTGCTTTTCACATTAATTACTAGAATTATGTTATCTTTTAAGTTAATCATTTGCCTTATTAAATCTCATTATTTAACATCGCATTGTTTACTGTGACCAACACTTATATTGATCATATTTTTATTTTTTCTGGTTTAGTAAACTCATAGAATTAGTTGTTAGTCTATTCTTAATTACTAAAGACTCCATTTCCGGGAATGATTTGAAGTTTAAAAATAAAATTTCGGGGCAATAAATGATTATTTTTATTGAAAAAATGATTTGCATGAGTCAAGTATTCTTGAAAATAAAATTCAATTTAAAGTATTAGAGAAAATAATTAATTTTAATGTAAATAAATTTCTACATTATTTAATATTTTCTTCTAATAGAGTTGTTATAAGTCAAGAAATATTACTTAACTTGAGCTGAATCTAATAAGACAGAAATGAACTTGAGTTTTATTGTGTCAATTTTATTATATCTTTATATTAATTTATTATTTAAACTTTGAAAATTAACTTTCAATTTATTGAGTGGGAAAATCAGTAAAATATAGTTTTAAAACATGAAAAATGGATGCAATTCAAGCAGTTAAACCTCTAATCTGAAGTCCAAATCTGGGTAAAGCGGTGCTCAAAACAACGAAATTTTAAGTGTTTGGTATTTATAGTTGTTTTTAGCTTTTTTGATATCACTCTAAACCATTACTACTATTTTTTAAACTAAAAAATGGTGCGTTCCCTGAAATGGAGGCTCCAATAGTCACAAATTTTTAATACAGAATTTTCAAAATATTGATGTTTTGAGCTTTGTTTTGAGATCAATGATTGAAAGCAGTTATGAATAATATAATAAATGATTACTCTGTACTATTTATGTTAAATTGATTTTTATTTCAATTTTGAGAACAATCTATCTTTAATAGTAAATTGGGTGCATCTCAACAAAGCCGCTATCAATGACTTGCTTCTGATTTTGACACTCTTTCTCAATATATAGTTCGTGACTTTCTTGAAGAATGTCTTCGTAAAGCTTAAGACTAAAACTTGATTTATATACTTTTGTAATATAATACAATTCTAACTGTAGTTACTATTCCAACACTGGTATGCCTTTGTTGTAAAAGGACTGACTCGTGAGCATGAGTTTTATATTGTGAAGTGAAGCAACCAATCAAGTCATATGCTTGAAAATATATTTTAATGAAAAATGAAAATGATATATACAATAAAAAATTTCAATTGTAATAGGAGTAAGTTTTATATCATTAAAAAGTGCTATTAAGGCAAGAAACTGTTATATTTTGTGCATTCCTTCCAGTTGTGTTATAATCACTATAAATGAATGAATCAATTTCTGAGTCAATTAGTTGAGTTGTTATTCTGCGGAGTGCAGTGTCCACCAAAACTCCATACTTCTTTACATTCCATACAGCTCTCAGATGGGCTTAAATATGGGAAGTCAAGAAGCATGGGGCTTGGATGGACTCAAGTGATAACATTTCACGCCATATGATGACCAGTTTTGATGTCAACTTTCAATTGCAAACCATTTAAAGCAGACGTTCAAAGTTAAAGCTCAAACGTTAAAAGCTTTTAATTAAAACAATATCTAATATAGTAATTAATTTCTAAGAGAGTATTGAATGACTTGAATAAAGAAATAGTCTTCTATTTAAATCTGAATTAGTATTTACAGTTAGAAAGCGTTTCCCTTAAGAAACATGTGCGAACCAGATGTACAGCGAAACGCTTTGCCAAATATTTTGTCTCCGAATTGAGATAAAATAATTTTCTCCATTTTTCCAAATATTTAGTATAAAAGCATTCAATTTTTAAACATTCAATTATATTATATCTAATATTAAAACTTATTATTAGTTAATTCTTTACAATTTATTGCATTGAATGCGAGACATTATTAATAATAATATTATATTATAAGCATTTAGAACGCAACTAAACTTCATTGATAGGGAAGAGAGTCAGGGTTAGGACCTCTTCTTATAAGTCTCATTAAACAGAATGGTATGGCTTAACCCAAGGCCATAACAGTGAATTTGTGTGTTTGAATTTGTTTAAATAGAACCCTCTCTTTCATATACATATATAACTTATATTATATTATACGGTGAATCATATAGTATACAAGTATATACTGTTTACTCGTTTTCGTGAACATCATCTCCAATCTCGACTGTAATGTTACAGAATTATACCCTGCCTTTCATTGATATGTTGTATGAACTCCAAGGTTCATACAAATAGATGCTAACTATTAACTACTCTTATATTTTCAAATATATCATCATTTTGTTAAAGATATATTCGTAATAAGCACAAAATCCAAACAACACTTATTCAAAATGTTTCACTTTTATGATTAAATTGCAAATTATTGGAAAATATAATGAATAAATAAATCCTGAATTAAATCAACTAAGTATTAATATTGGTTTCACCACACATTTCAATTACCAAATTGTTAAACAGATGACTATAACAATAATTTACAAAATCGACAACAAAAGCACACCAATGAAGTCAACATTTATGCCAAATATGATTATGAAATTTCACTTAAATACTGCTCGAGTTAAAAGAGAATTTATGATTTGATTGTTGGTCTCACTTATGAATTCACTAAAGATTCTGACCAAACATTTTCACTCTCCTTCTGATGCAGAGATCATTCGATGAGCAAAAAGGAAGACTAACTTTACTGTCATCGGAAGAACTGTGAGGATGTTTGAGGCTCTGATCTGAGTGCATGTCCTTATAAGGGGTGCCAGAGATGACTTCAAGAAGCCCTGTTTTATGGGTGTGTGTGTGTACTCTTGAGACTTTTCTTACTGTTCTCGCGCTTTTCATTTTTGAGTCTGTAAAATGAGAAGAGGGGATAACTCTAAGGATCGCGCCCTCCCTTTACTGGTATTGAAGAATTGGCTTTTGCTTATTCTGCATCCTTCAGCTTTCTCTTGATGATGATGTTCTTGTTGTTACTACTTTTAGATGCCCTCATCCAAAGCTGGATTATGTCTATAAATAATCTTCTAATGCCTTACCTAATGCTAACGTTAACTCAATTGTAAGAAACATCTCTCGACATAATTATTTTGAAGAAATGCACACTTTAGAAGTTAACAAATATTTAATAAAAGCCAATCAATTATTTCATTCACTTTTACACCAGAGCACTATTCAACAAAAATATCTGTCTTTATACCTCATTCAAAATAATTTTAGCCTTTTCTCTGACGGAGTTTTCTATTTTCAATTTATAAGCAAGTCATTGATGATATTTTAATGAACATTATCTAATCCAATGTTCGTAATTCGTATCTTATCGTAATTTGATATTATGAATCATACGTAAGAGCAATAAAATTTAACTCAATTTTCATATCCCAAGTTTGTTATTTCTAATAAAGTTAGAAATTCATTCATTTCATTATAAAAGATGACAATTTAAATGATTTCAATTATTACTCAATATATTGGTCATCAGTTCCCAATTCTTAAATAGCGATCGCCCGAAACAAAGCGGCAGTGATAGAGAAACTATTTTGTTATATCATTAGACAGCTGTGTACTTTCATTCATGACTGAGAATAACTTTTCCGCTCTTAATGCCTCGCATTTAACTTGAGACTAATGGAAAAATTGGGGGACGGATGTGGTGAATGCTTGAGTTTGCAGACGAACGAATGCACCCTCAACTATAACACTCAAGCAATGTCTTGTGTTTAAGTCCATTTTCTCCTATTATTGATATTTTGCTAAAACCTATTTAAGTCACTGTCGTCTAGCAATGTATGCGATAATTTTGAAATTTTTAGATTTGATAAATATTATATTTTATACAAAAAACATCAGTAATATATGTTTTATAAACAGTGAGACATTTATTATCAATTTTGACGATAAATGAATACAAAATTTTTATTTATTAAACTTATAAGTTTGAAGTGATTTATATGAAAATATAGATATCATTTCAAAAGGAAAGGACATTACTTTACGGATCATTAAAAACCAAGTACTCTTGAGTCTACACTATCCTCAATTTTATTAAGGCTACTGCACTCTTCATATCTGAATGTCAGCATTTTCTTTAAAAATATTAAACAATACACTTTTTCTCAAATTGACTCATCTTTTTCATAAATTTTCTCACTAAGTAAAGTGAATGACCATTATTTCAATTTTAAAATGAAAACATTAATTGATGTTTAGTATTATTTATTTGATAGTTTGTATCTTCTATCATATCCTATAGCAATATATTTTAATCAAATATATGATAACTTACTTTATACTTAATTTAGTTGAAATGATTGGCACAAAAAATTATTGTTTAGGCTATCGTTAAGTTTAATGATATATTTAATACATTTCACACTATATTAAAACTTATAGAAGTGATTTTGAGTGAATAAAAATTTAATATCATTACATTTGACACCACTCTAAATTTAGTAAATCAAGTTTTAATGAAAATCAATACTTACGATCGATGTCTTATATTACAGTGAAAATCAATTATTCTAAACTTGTTGTTATTGTTGTTGTTCTTTAGTTGTCATTTTTCAATCTCCAGTTTGATATAATTATCTTTAAGCTAATCCCTTAACTAGTGTTCACCGATCACTGAATAAGGAATCTTAAATCAGAGAACAATCACATCTTGAATACTAGTTTTGCATAAATAAAACAATTTCTTAATTTATTTGTTAATAACCTATTAATTTAATGCTAATTGTTATTGAATAACACTATATTGCTTTGGACAAAAAAAATTAGTGCACCTTTCAATGAAAAGCCAATGTTTGTGCCATTTTATATATCTCCTCTTCTTTGAGTTCATGTTTCAAAGCTTTTTCGTTTGTCTTCGCAGCCCTTATATAGAGTTTGGCAGCTCTACAGCTTTCAGTTTAACTGAACTCTACTTTTTGTAGTGTCGACTAATTAACAATTACGTTCTTAAGATTATATTCATATGCAAATAGTTAGTCTATGGATAATAATTATAAGGGGTTCTCATCTAAAAGCGTATGATATGGAAATGGTATTATGTATTGCATTTGTATGAATAACATTGCATTTGTTTAATATCTGTATGCATAGGATGAATGCCATTAAGGGTTAAGTTCACTTATACGGAAACTAAAGCCTTATAATTTTGCTGAGCGTTCTTATAGCAATAGTTTAGTGGTTTGGTTCTGATATGAGCCCAAATAATAACTTTAATATATATTAATTGACTTATCAGAGCTGCTCATCTTCGCTCATGTGCTATACCTTAAAAGGATCTCTTAAATTAGGCATTATTTCTATACAATGAACGTTTATTACATAAAACCCTCGTCTAAATCATGGCCTAAGGATTTATATAATTTTGCATAAAAGTGTTGAACCATTAAATTAATAACTGTTAATTGTTTTCCCCATAATTAATTAGTGCACTGAATTAAGTGCTACTAATAATTCCCAATTGTGTAAGCTATCTATAGAATTGTGAATATTCAATGTTGAACTGAAACTTGAACCAAATAGCATATTATACTGGAATTTTATTTTTCTAAATAATAATTCATCTATTCATTTAAGTCTGATTTAAGCGAATTGAATGTATGCTATCTTTTTTTGTACTGTAAATAAATGAAGTTAACAGCAAACTAGAGGCTAAGAATAGTTTGCAGATTTCTTTAGTAGCAAATCTGTTTCTCATTTTGGTAGAAAAATTGATTTATAGCTTAATTAATGTTTAAATTTAGTTTTAAAATTTAGTACTTCTTATCGATTTGATTTAAATAATATCAAATTTAGTACAATTAAGTTGATTAGCATTTCCTCATTCACAGTGTTTGAGTCATTACTGATATGTTATTGTTTACAGTATAATGTAATCCGATGTAATCGAGTTGAGTAAGAACTATAGAATTTGTTTTGTTGTTAATACTGTATATCTGGTCGTTTTCTGTGTTTAGCGCAATGAGGATTTTGTTATCCAAACTGCCGCGCAGTTGGATTGTGGACGAGAAGAAAGACGACGGTTACACAGCCCTACATCTGGCAGCACTAAATAATCATATCGAAGTCGCTGAACTTTTGGTACAACAAGGAAAAGCTAATATGGATTTAGTGAATGTTAATTTGCAAACACCGCTACATCTTGCAGTTGAACGCCAACATAGTCTTGTAGTTCGAGTATGTGCTGCATCGTTACTATTTCTCCCCTATTGGCCTATATTTAGTTTTTATTGATTTTTTTGGGAAAATATCATATTTAACATTTTGTTAAATATCGGATAAAAATAAGTTTACTTTTATTACATTTTTCACAATAAAAAAAATTATAAATATCTTTGAAACGAATGCAGTTATTTCATGAACAAAGTCTAACATATGAGCAAACAGGGGAATGACTTTT
Source organism: Nanhermannia elegantula (assembly GCA_034699485.1). Lineage (NCBI taxonomy): Eukaryota > Metazoa > Arthropoda > Arachnida > Sarcoptiformes > Nanhermanniidae > Nanhermannia > Nanhermannia elegantula. The sequence goes on from JAQGCH010000149.1 coordinate 22,928, forward strand.
TGAAGTTTACATAAGAGGCACTTATTAACTGCATGCCATTTAAAGAGAATCATAGCTTAACTTAACATATATTTTGGTCTTTATGTTATTTTAGCTTTTGGTACGCGAGGGATGCAATTTAAATATACCCGATAAAGATGGAGATACTCCTCTTCACGAAGCATTAAGGCATCACACATTGTCTCAATTGAGACAACTTCAGGATATGCAAGACGTTGGAAAGGTATCAATAATACACATAAGCATAAATCATACCAACACTACTCGAACTTTCCTTTTTGTGTATATGTCTTCAAGTCTTGTATATGACTCATATCTCTACTAAGTTTACATTTTATTACAGAACACATTCCACTATACTTTAGATTTTATTTACAAACTTCTGATTAATTATTTTATTTATAAAACCATTTTAAAACATTTTAAAATATTCTAAAGCTTTTTCTAAATTATTTCTTAAATCTGTATTTTATAATAATAATAATAATGTAGCTCTTGATGGGATTGGGATCTCAAGGATCAGAGAAAAAGAGCAGCGCATCGATTGCTTGCTTTTTAGTTTCAAACGGAGCTGATCTGAATATAAAAAATAAGAAAAACCAAACACCACTAGATTTATGTCCTGATCCAAATTTATGCACTGCTTTGACTAAATGTCACAAAGAAAGGCTTCTTTGGTAAAAAAAAGATTACTTTTTTACTGATATATTTTTCATGACTTTAATCAAATATTCAAATTCTTTAGTGGTGGTCAACCGCCTGCCTCTCCGGTCTCAGTTAGTTCTCAGACAGAACAGGAAACTTTAGAAGAATGTATGGTTTGCTCTGATAACAAAAGAGACACTTTGTTCGGTCCGTGCGGTATGTGATGAGTATTTTTTTGCATTTCCTTAACTTAATTTGAAACATAACTTAATTTAAATCAAATTGTAGGACATGTGGCCACCTGTTCAATATGTGCGCCCAGGTTTGTAGCTTTTACTAAACTTCTCTTTCATTTTTATTCATATTAATTACTCGAATCGCCTTTAATTTACTATATTTTCTTCTATTTTGAGTCTTCTATAAGGCAATACTGTTGTGTTGAGTGTTTTACACTATTGTTGTGTTTAAGTGTTTTAGATGTTACTTTTTATTTGCTTATTACAAGTTAAATATAAACTCAATCGTTTCTGTACTTTATTTAAAATCATCATAACTTATTATCAGAGTTCGGATTTATAAGCATTCAAAACCACTAAAATAAGCAGCAAATAAGCACTAAAAATATTCAGAAATAAGCATTCAAATAGGCAAAAATTTTATATATTTTATTACATTTAATGATTCAAACAAAAATTTCAGTCGGTTTCAGTTGAGTACAGATTGCGTATTACAACCTTATCATCGCATGCTTCGCAAAACATTATTTTACCATTAGTTTTAAACCATTTTTTGCCAAATTCATTCACATATTTGCAAAGCAATTCAGGTTCAGGTTTTATTGAAATGGACCTAAATTGTTTTATCTAATTATTTTGATCACAATTTACGAAATTTAAAACGACTTTAACATAATGCGTATAACAGATGCACATCTCTATTATTTTTTGCTTACAGTTTATGTAAAAGTTTTAACAGTTTTTTAAGTTTAATAATAATTAAAATGAAAAATTAGCATTAATTAAAAATTTTTAAGAAATAGGCAGACATACAAAATTATATAAAAAAATAGGCATTTGCATAGGCAAATAGGCAAAAGTCCTAACTCTGCTTATTATAAATATATAAAATGTTTACAAAACTTTTTAATTGCATTCGATTCTCAATGAAATCGCAGACAAACCATTTCTAAACATAAAAAACTGTTTATTTTCAATTCTGTTATTTTTATTCTCATTTTTCATTTTCTTTTATTTTGACATTTGAGCTATTTTTTAATGCATTTGAAGCAAATATCATCGCAATAAAGAGACGAAACATTATCGATTAGTTTTTTCAAAAGCTTTTTTAGTATTTTAGATATTATTCAATTTTTTTTATTATTTAAATTTTTATAAAATTGGTTAAAAAACTAGACTATTATCAAACATTTGTCTCTTTATGTAAAGAAATGAACTTAAAATAGAAATATAGATCCGACAAATTGCTGAACAAAATTTTTAAAAGAGCTTTACTTTTAATTTCAGAGTTAAAAAATGTTTGATTTGCAAAGAAGTGGTTCAGTCCAGGAATAAAGTGAGGATTATATAAAAGATTTTCAATTAATTTTAACACACGGTATATCATAATGATTTAACTTTTGACAGATTGAAGAATGTTTGGTTTGTTCTGATAAGAAGTCATCGATTTTGTTTAAGGTAAAGATTATCGTATCAAAAGAGCCAACAATAACTTAAAATGAATGTAAATATTAAAATTGCAGCCGTGCTGTCATTTGTGCGCTTGTGAAGGATGTGCGCCTCTTATGAAAAAAGTAATATTTCTTTATTTATTTTTCGAATTATAACAATATTTTAATTTATTTGGTTTTTATTTTTTATCAAAAGTGCGTTCAATGCCGAGCAAACATAGATCAGGGTTTGTATAAAGTCTTTTCCTAAACAATTCACATTTAGTTTATTTCTCAAATAATTAAAATAAATGTTTATCTCATTCAGTGATCCCGTTTATCGTGTGCTGTGGAGGAATCGGTGAGTCATCCAATGGTATTTAAGAATCGGTCTAATGCTTATTCTTTTCCGTAGCGCCGCCACCGCCTCAAGTGTCGACACAAATCGGAGTGACTCTAATGAATAACGGAGCCAGAGATGTATCGAATGGTGATATACAAAAACTTCAGCAACAACTTCAAGATATCAAAGAACAGGTTAAGTACTTAACCATTAAATGAATTGCAGAACGCTTACAAATTGTGATCTAATATATTGTTTGATTATTATAGACGATGTGTCCGGTCTGCTTGGATCGCATCAAAAGTAATTTAACTTTTCATTCATTTTAAAACATTTTAATTCAATTTGAATCTTAATTGAAACAGATATGATCTTTCTTTGTGGTCACGGCGCGTGTCAGTTCTGTGGTGACAAACTCGTGAGTGCCCTCTTTACGCACTTATATTTATTTAAATTATATTAAAATTGTTATGTATTTCAGCTCCAATGTCCGATATGTAGGAATGGCATCGATAAACGTATTTTATTGTACTAAAAGTATTTATCCTTTTCGAAATCTGAAGTATATCAACGATATCAATGCGATTACAGTTCTTATAATTTTTAACATTATTTGTGAACAAATTGAAAGTTTTATTAATATTCATAAATATTAAGCAAAAATCACTTTAAAATACAAGAGTTTTAAAACTATACAGAAATAGCTTTTTATTTATAACTTATAGAATGCTTTATACATAACGTCTATTATTTATATTTTTGAGTGTTTTAATTGCCTTACAATTAGACAAATAAATAAAATTTGAAAAGTTTTACAAAAGAATAAACTTAGATATGAAATGAATTGTTAACAAATTTATATTAGACTGCAATCACTTAACACAAGTGCGAAACTCTTCGTCTTTTATTGAGACCCACTTTGATGGGAAGACGAACAAACTTTCTCACTCTGATCGGTTCCAAACCTTTATTCCAGAAATTATTGGCCAAAGAGTTGTCCACAACTGAGTCCTCACTCGATGTACTCGTCTGTGAAGTAGTCTTGCAATCGGTGACCATTTGAGGCACTACAGAGTCATCGTTTGGACAGTCATTCCATTCATTGTTTTGTTTGTTGTCATCAATTAGTTCAATGTCTGGAACCGTTTGAACTCCACTTTCTTTGTATTTGTTTTCGCTTTGACTCAACTTTTGTTCAATTTTGAGCTCATTTTGTGTTTCGATTCGTTTTATTAAATCCGATAAAAAAGGTTCAAAAAAGTCTTCATTTGAGTGTTGATTACAATTAAACTCAAATTGTTTTTCATTGAGTTCTTCTCTGTTGGGAACCAATGAATGATTGGGTGAAGACATGGAAGACATGACTCAGTTCTCAATTAATTATAATTTTATTATAAAAACAAATGTGACTGAAGTGCAAAACAATGTAATCAAACGTTCGATTATTTAGAACTCAATAATAATTATTATTAAACTTTAGTTATGACTAAAACTTGTATTTTGAAGATTAATATCAAATAGAACTGAAAGTAAATGTTATTCTATTTTTTAAAGAATGCGCACATTTCTTAACAAACGAGTGAATGCTTTTTGAGTCACTTTTGCTTTAATTGAAGTAAAATTGAGTTCATTTCCCATTCAATTCAATTATATATAGGAATCACAACTTTGAGTCAATACAAACAGATTCTCATATTATATCTCATTATAACTATTGTTAGTATTATTACTATTATTGTTCTTAAACTTTCATTAAAATATCAAATACTGAGAAAAATTAAAGTTAAAAAATAAATTATTAGTAAATAAATGCGAAAATTGAGAATTTGTTGACTTATTATAAGAGATTATAAGCACTAAAACGAGTCAAATAAGTGCTCAAAAGCCTTAATAAAATGATTTTTATTGGCGATCAGAGACTGCATTAAAAGTCGCTTTTTTTATACACATTTGAGAGCACAAGTCATTCATGAAGTTTTGGTTTTGTTTTATTTTATTTTATTTATTCATAATATTCAAAAGTATTTACAGTTTAATCAATTAATAGATAGTTTTGTTCATAAATTAATGATTTAATGCAATCATTGAAATGAATGATTGTTTTCAATCATATGATTGTCAATAAAAATAAAATGTTTTTTATATTAACGCCCTTTTCAACCAAACTATTCAATAATAAATAGTTTTCATTTTTTAATAATTAAATATTATATCATTTTTAATATTATATAAATTTATATCAATTTAATTGTTGAACCGAAAAATGGGAAATTTATTACGTTTGTTGTCCAGAGACGAGACTCCTAAATATGATGTTTTCGTCGATTTCGAGAGTGAGTCCAGTCTTTCATTACTTTTATTTATTTATAATTTTATTCAATTATTGCTAAAGTATTGTTTGTGTTTTGATCAGACGCTCGGCCCACAGATACTGAAAAAGATGTTTATATATTAGTTGAATGTGTTTTACTCGAAGCCAACGATATATTGGGAGAATTGCAGACATACAAAGGCGCCGGAACTGAGATCAGAGAAGTACCACTTTTTGCTTTAAATCAATTCTCATTTCTTTATTTTTTATTTTTTGCACTTCAAGAATATTCTCTCAAATCAAATAGAATTATATTTTCTCTTTGCTTTCATTATATTTATGGAAATTTAATATCAATGCAAAAGAATAGGAAATGTTTGATATGTTTGAGAGACAGTTAAAGCAATCTCTCAGCTGTAAAATTGACATATATTTAAGTCTAAATATTTGTATCGTTTAAACAAATAATTAATAATAAAATTATTTTCTGTTTTTTTAAGTAATAAAAGTTAGACTTTTAGTCATAAATATTAATTTTAAAATTATTCAATTTTTGCATTATTTTATAAAAACTTGTTTTTGAATAACATTTTAGGACTAATTAAAAAATGAGTCGTTTTTATTACAGTTTAGTACTAATAAGAGTTTCTGAATTAGATTTAATTATAATCTTGTTTAACAAATGAGATTTTGATAAAGGCTTAAGTTTTGTTAAACTTTTGTGTCTCTTAATAATGAACTGATAAATATTTCTCAACTGTTCTGAACTGTTTTTAAATAAATGTTATTCAGTGTGTTTAGAAATATTGATTTAACACTAATATTATGCCTAAAGAACTTTGATTTGATGTAAAATAAAATACTACTCTAAATAATTAAGTGTATTTTAAATATAAGTTTTATAAAAATGAATACAATTTATCGTTTGAAAGGCAATCGGAAATCCTTTGAATGAAGAATTGCAAATCAAAGCCTGGGATGCTGTCCTCCCTCTTGTTGACAAATTGAAGCGCTTTTATGAATTCTCCCTTAAATTAGGTTCGTTTCCATTCATTTCTCATTTATACATACCTTAAACGAAAGTTTATTTATTTCATTAATTTATTTGTTACTGGCATTTAAAAAAGTGTCAAATTTCTAGTTTATGTTGAATGAGATGACTATAGGCTAATAAATGTTTAATTATTTTTATTTAATTTGATAGAGGATTGTGTTCCTAAACTGTTGACAGCATTATGTTCGGGATCTATGACTCCTCGCGAGCATTTGGAGACACAACAGGCAAATAATTACTTAAAATTATTTTAATTATTTTACTGCAAGAGACAGATGTTCTGATATTAAAATACTTATGAATTTAGGCATTAGTTAAACAATTGGCTGAAATATTAGATTTTGTATTGAAATTCGATGATCTCAAGATGACTAACCCTTCCATACAAAACGATTTTAGTTATTATAGACGTACTGTTAGTCGACTCAGAATTGCAAACCAAGAAAACTCAATTTTTACTGAAAACAATGTGAGTCTTTCTAATGAAGTGGCGAATAGAATGTCACTGTTTTATGCAAACGCAACTCCAATGCTTAAAGTATTAAGTGATTCGACTTCACTCTTCGTTATTAACAATAAACAACTGCCCATTGAAAATACAACTGAAACTTTGGGAACAATGGCTAAAGTATGCCAACGCATGATTGAAAATCAGTAAGTATTTCAAAAATGTTTCATTATTTCAAACATTACTAAAGCGGAAAATAACTTACAATATGAATAAAGAGCAAATGCAATGCATTAATGTCTGGCTTAACTATAGTAAGAGACCAATGACTTATTTATGTCAACTTTTAGCAGGACATTCATCTGACCCCGACTTTAGCTCAAATTGTTGTTTAATTTAATTAAAGTTTGTTTGAGATACTGCGAGCTATAAATGAATGCCATGTTTTGGTTCAACTATTTCCTCAGCAAAAGCAAAATAAAATGCTTTCAAACTAATAATAAGAATAGAATTAATTGTAACAATTTATAAATAAAATTTATAGTTTGTTATTATAATTATTTTTATGATTTTACAATAAATTACAACACTATTAAAGAAACAATAATTATTTTGAATGGTGTTTCACTATTTTGTATCGTTGGTGAAATGGTTGACCTAAAGTGCATGTAATGCCAGATTTTGGTCCAAATGTTGAGTGCATCACAATTGGACATAAATATCCCATCTTTAAAGTCCACAACAGTTGTGCACTATTTATATTAAGTTTTTATTATAATAATTATCCATAAATTGAGCCCTAAGTGTAGGCGTAATTTAAAGTCTCATTGAAAATGTGTAGAGATTTATCGGAAAACCTTTTAAATTCACTTTCATTGACAAAATTTTTTTAATATTTTTTAAGTGCAAATCAAATTCGATGTCTGAACCTAAGGCAGACGTGATATGTGAGATGCAATAGCCCTGTCCCTAACCTATAGTTTTCGCGCCAAAATTTGTTTAAAAATTTATTTTACGCGAATTTTTTGTTGCTAGGGATGCAAAAATACAATTTCTTGTATTAAATTGAAATACAAGATAATATTGTATTATACAAACGGGACCAAGAGCTATCTGCGGTCATGCAAATATGTAGATTTTTCTAAACGCGTCTGTAACAATTTATTTTGTAACACGAGTAAAAGAAAACAGAATTCACTTGTTTGGGTTTATTTTGGATCTTTCGATGAAGATGAAGTAGAATTTATAATCACAGAGCCTTATGAATCATAAGAAATCCAATAATACAATGATATATAAGAAATACATTGTATAGTATAGTGAAATCAAATAAAAACTTCAAAATATTGGTTAAAATATGTTATTTTTGCACTAGTTCGTATCTTTATCCAATAAATTTTATCCAATATTTTTGCAGTTTTTATTTGACAACACTGTATATTGTATAATACAATTCTGAAAAAATTCTTTGTATTTTTACATATCCCTATTTGTAGCATATAATTTTCAAAAAATGCGAAAAATCATTTATTTTGATTTTTCATGAAACTTGAAAAAAGTCGAAAGGGATCAAATTATACTCTTTCATTTTCTCATAATGCACACCACCACTTAACTTCACATTGAATAATAGTAATTTTTCAGTCAAATTCGGTAAACTATGTTATCCGACCCAAATACGTTTTGTAGTTTCGGCGGTCATATTTATTAAAATTCGGTCACTGATCGAAAAGGCCCACCAGTACTTATAGATTATACAGTCAGACCCGGCTTTAACGTTATCGGATTTAACGGAAAACCGGGTTTAATAGACAGACATGCGCTGCACCGG
>JAQGCH010000150.1:0-31115 GCA_034699485.1 Nanhermannia elegantula
CTTAACTTTGAATAACTGTTCTGCTACAGTAAGTAAGATCCTGGAAAGTTCAATGTTGTGTAGGATAAAAAGGGATGACTAAGTATTGGCAATGAAATAAATTATTTAATCATTAATACTTTATTTTATTCAAATTGATAAGAGAACTAACATTTAGTCACATTTTAATTATAAATTGTAAAATAGTACTGTAGATCGAGTAAATTAAAGTTTTAAAGGGGTTTCGACCTTTTTTTTTGTCTCAAAGCACTCAATATTTGAAACAAAAGGTGTTTCTAAGGGGTAGTACTTTTGCAAACAATAGTGTTTAACAGGTATTTAATATCTGTTAAATATATTTAAATGCTTTAAAATAATAACTTTTAAGCCAATGAAAATATAAAACAGTTTTGTATGCAATGTATACATGGTTATATGGAGCGCCCTATATCTAACTTATTGCTGTTGGAAATATATCAATATATTTGTTGCATACTTTAAAATTAATTCTAATTTTTTGATAGATATAAATTATATTTTATCAAATAGTTTGTGCATTTTTATACTAACAGTTATCAAACAAATAGGACGCATGTAATTTCATTAAATATGACCAAAACGAACGAATTATTTGTATCTTATTTAGCATTGAGAGCGAATAAACTTATAATTAAGAGTCGAACAAATGCATATTCGCATGTTTTTTATGCCATACAACTTAAAGTTAAGCACAAATTACATAATTATAAGACAATTAAGAAGAGTTTTATTTTGCATAAAATGCATCTTTTGAGGGGGTTTTCATAATATCATATATTTTATGGTTTTGCCCATTTTCTGCATATTATACGCGTTTTTAGTGATTTCATAACTTTTTTATGTTATTTTTGATGTAGACAGAGGTGTTTTAATAATTTATTTGTGTTTAAAAAATTGAATACAAAAATGTAAAAATAGTCAGAAAATAATTCTCAGAAACTTTCAGACAAATGAAAATGCTTGATATTATATATTTAAAACTGACGTAAAACCTTATACTGCAATGCATGTAAGTCATAGTCGAAAGTAAAATTCAATTAAATAAACACAATTTCGACAAATAAACATGAATCGTCATTTATTAGGCTCAAAAATACTTCCAACAGCGTATGCTTATTAATATTCATTAAGAAATTGAACTTTTGTAATACATATTTTAGTGCAAATTTTGCAATTTTTAGTGCATATGTCCGACCCTTACTTATAATAAATTATGGCTATAAGAACAGGAAAGCATTAAAAACTATTTTGTTATAAAACAATTATTTTAATCGATAATTTTAATGAATAATTAGAACCACAAGTCTAAGAATGAGTCACAGAATTTGAACAAATATAATAAGTTATGTAAGTTAAAAGTGAAGAATTATTTAATTTTTGAAATAAATAGATAGAATTTGAAATATAAGATTTGTTTATATGATAAATTATCGAAAATTTGCAGAACATTTATCTGAAGGTATGTATCGATGCTTTCAGATTATAGCCATAAATGACTTATATAGGCTTAAATTCTTTACCGATTCGGCATCACTTACGCCAATAAAATAAAGAATATGATTGAGTCACAGAGAGATAAAATATATAAGGATTAAGGAATTAGGACTCAGAGAAAATGAGATGTGTTTATATAACACAAAACACTTATGGAATATAAGATATATACTTACTGTATATGCTTTTGTAAAGGTATAGGGATAGGGATAGGGATGAGATATATTAATGTTTTATTTCATAACTTCCGGTTCATCATATGTTAGTAAATATAGTGATTCAGAGCTAACCAAATAATAGAGAAAATCCTATAATGGAGTCTGAATGGAGCGACGCTTCAACAGTTCAGATTTTAGTTGATTAGCTTATTGTTAACAAAAGAATGTGAACTTGTCTTCACCAAAATTTATTGTAGTTTTACTCGTAAAAGTTGATGCAATTTATGCATTAATTAGCAATTTGGTTAACACGTCAATGAATTAGCTGCAGCTCTACATTAAAATTGCTTATTTGCACATTTTATGTTTGCGTATATGAATTAGATTCAAAACAGTTTGAGTCAAGTTTTATCATAAATGCAAGTCTAATGTTAAGGGTAGTAAAAGTAATATATCTTAATGAAAAGTAAAGTATACACACATTTCTCTACAGTTGTGAATTATTCTACTCGACTATTACTTATTCTAAACGTTCTCAAAAGTTTTAATCTTCTCAATAATTCAGAAGTGCCACGAAATAAAAGCCATTACGTCTCCAAATTGTGATTGTAATGTAAGCGCACAAACCTTTAAAACTTTATGATTCTAAACAAATACATATATACTGCTTAAGTATTGAAGTCATAAACTGTATTAACTCTTCTTTTAATACTGTCTTCACCCGAAACTCGTAAAAGTTAAACTCTCTCTTCAAAAATAACTTAACTCTAAATTAAAAGCTTCATTTGGAGCTTTTGTACGGCAATAAAGATTTCTTATTCAGTTTATTTGAATTTGAAGGCAATTCTAGAGAAAGAACATTATTGGAAAAATTAGGAGAGCTTCAGATCATTATAATGAGTATTAATACTCGTTTCTAAGCTATTGTTGTTATCTTCAGCTGAACGCTTCATTAAACACATTGATGTGAACAGAATGGCATTTGTCCCTAAATTTTTATTTAAACTCTTCTTAATAGCAAAACGTGCAATATATTGAATATTTAGTGTGCATTATAATAAACCATTCAAATTGCTTTCCATCTGTGGGCTCAAAAATTTTCAAATATGAATAACGCAAATGTTTGAGTTCAACTAATTTATTATTAAGTGATGAATGATTGCGCAACAGTGCAAACCTATCATCAATCACTGGAAGCGCATAGAAATCAATGACACCTTATTCAGTGAATCTTTTCTGTTTTTCTCTTCTATCTATTCTCGATAGACTATCAATAAGTTAAATATGACTTTGCCTTCTTTTCAATTCAATTTCAAATTCACTAAACTTCTTCTTTAAGTCTCTATTTTTTGATTCGAATACATTGAATAATCTATTAAAGTATTATTTAATGTTATGTCAGGACCTTATTTAGAAAAGTTTCTGAACAAATTTGTTTATGCAGTCAATTCAAATGAGAGTATAATTGACAAGTTTAAAAAGTTCTACTTTATTGTGAAAATAAACCATTTTTCTTGTAAAAGGCAGTAAACAGAATAGGATTTCATTCTAATAAAGTTAAGTTAATTAAGATAGTATTGTGTCTCTCTTTGCTAACTGTTAGCATTGAAAATAATTAACGTTGTGATATGTAGACAGACAGCCATTCTTTAATGGTATGTATTACTGCAAAATGACATCTCTAACTGATTAGCCTAAAGAGTTGTATTTTATTATTTAACTAAAGGTAGCATTTATTTAACAAGTCACGCAATATTTACCATTATATCAATGACATTATCTATATGAAGGCCACAAAATTCTTGTATTCTACTAATTGTGCTCTTCTAAAGTTTACTAAAGCTTTATTCAACTGCTATTCAGTTTGAATGCAAGATATTATTTAGATGTCGATCGACATTATTAGATAATCATTTTATATAATAATACAATTGAGTTCAACTTTGCATAAATTTTAATATTCTTCTTTCAATTCATAAATTTATGATTCAATTACTTATTTTATTATTTTTGAAATATGTTTGTTTCTCATTGTATTTTCACTTAATTGTAAAGAATACTGTGTATGACATTCGTATTTATATTGATATATGATATGATTTATTGGTATAACAAAAGATATTTGCAATAAAACACTTAAATATTAAAAGCATTCAAAAATTTATATTTTTGAGTATTCTTTTTACACATACAATTCAAATAAATCAGTTTTTTTGTAAATATAATTCTTTATTTAGTTTTGAGAATAATTTTTTCTTTATTAGTGTTTGTTTTACAAGTTTTTTATATTCATTAAGTTTTATCTCGTGACGATTGTTCAATTAATTCATAATCTTAGTGATCATTTGACGAGAAAACCCACTAATTAAAAGTATAATTTATTATGCATTACATAATGAAGAAAAGAATTAGCTGTCATGAAAGTCAAGACTACCCACACAGATGTTTTGTAAAGTTTCTAAACAAAAAGAAAAAGTTGTGTGATTTTGAAAGTATATTGTTATAACTTATCCCTATGTTCTGTGAGATTGAAAGCACTAAATTATATTTCTAAACCTAGTTCTAGAAAATAGACGTATTTGTAAATGTAAACCCATTATAAAGAGACTTAAAATATAGTACGAATTGTTTTGCATTTTTGTTACTCCATTAAAAGCGTTAATTAAGTACAGATACGAGAAATGTTATATTTTTCTTCTCATTAGTAATAATTGATAAGAAGATGTTTACAAAGTTAAAAAGCGAAATTTTAAATAAATGAAATTTAATCTGCGCTAAAGTTTTGTGCGTATACCATACTAATTATCCTTTCATTTAATAATCTTGATCTGAGTCTAAAGATATGCAGCGATTTGTTTGACTCATGTTTAGTGTGACAAACATTAAAGAGAACTAATTTTTGGATTTTTAAAATAAATATTAAAACTCAAATATTCACATAACACTACACGCAATATTACTACAGAGTTAAAAAACTAATGTTCATCAATTGTAGTTTAAAGATGACTTTCTTTTTAGTTCACTTAAATGGTAGAATTAATTATGTATTTATATTTATTTAAAAACATTTTGTGTTTTTGTGTCATATTTTGTTCAGTCATTACTAAAAATGTTAGATAACATTTGAAAACTATATTAAAGTTAGTTAACATTCAATATTTAAACGGATTTCTCAACTACTGAAAAGATACTTTCCTGCAATTCATAAATTATAATATAAGTACGATTGAGATATAGATATATAGATCGAATTTATTGAATAATATAGTTTTTTGCATTTTCAGTAATGACACTGAACACAATATGTGCCCTAACACTAAAAGCTTTCTAAGTATTATAATTTATAATATTTAATGTTTAAGATTGAGTGATATTATTTCATAAGACAAAAGCCTTTTTATGTGAAGAATTTGCGCTTTCAATTGAAATAAATTATAAGAATAAGTTCTGACGATAGTATTTCACATTTTTAGTAAGAACTGACCGGTCACTCAATTGTGAAGAATCTTTTCCTCAATTAATAATGAGTTCAAACTATCGTATAAGTAATAATACTTTATTTAATGATTGCAAGTATCACATGAAGAAATAACAATTTGGCGCAGAACTGATCATTGCAATAATATAGTGTAGTGTTTGAAGTATTCGCTCAACTAAACACTTCCAAAGCATTATTGCAGTGAATTGCAGTTTTATTGAAATCAATATAAAAAGTTAATTTAATTAGTTTTGTCACTTCAATAGTAGCCTTAGGCCTAAAACTAATCGAATTTAAATCAAAAATGAATGCTTACGATAAATCAAAACTCAGTTTATTTTGTTAATCTATTTATTTGTTAATGGGTTAAAAGCGAAACTCCATTTAAAAAGTTGTTTCTTTATTGGATGTCTAGCTCTTAGTGAGACCACTAATGTTAAGTAATAACACGTTATTTGATATAATATGTTATTCGAAGAATGACCAAAAAAAGCATTAGCTATAGTTAATTCAAATTCATTTGATAAGTCATCAGTAATGCATAACTCTCAAGAGATTCAGCAAAGTATACGTCGGCTTTTATAAAAGCATATTAACCACTGTTTCTATTCCACTGAACACACGCTTTAGTACAATAATTTTTTATGGATAAACTCCACAGAGAATAATAACTCTATGCATAAGTCAAATGAAATAAAGCCAACATCACTTATTCCCATTCTTGTTGTATTATTTCCAACTTCTTTTTCTGTGTTTACTTCTCTATTGGGCTTTTACCGCAATTCATTGCCACAGAAAATCATTTGTGCACTTAATGAAAAAATGCTTTGCTATGTCCCGAAGTAATAGACGCTTACTATGCATTCAGAAGAGATAACTGAATGACCAGCGATGCAAAGAGAAAATAGTTTTGTCAATAAATATTGGGCACTATTCAGTTTTATTATTTAATTATTATGATTGGCCTTTCAATCGAATTTATCAATCATAAGACAAAGTTATTGAGATTCACTCATAAATGAGTGAACCCAACGTAAACTCTAACTATGTATAAAGTTTTGTGCCTCTCTTTAGTTATATTTCTATTCAAAAAGGATATTAACGAAGTAATTGAATATCAAATGAGTTCTACTCTATAGCAGTAGAGAGTAATGTTTCATTAGTACTAATGAGTAATTTAGTGAAATTTAGTTTATTTCAAGCAGTATTTGTTGCTTTAATTAGAAAAATGCAAAATCTTATAGTTTCAAAGGGAAATGCAAACAAAATATCCTGCTCTTAAATCTCAATAATGAAATTTTAAATGTGATTTCAGGCTTTTTGTGGCGCAATGCCTGTGACCCATGAGTTTAGATTTTGAGTCATAAACATAACAGATATTTTAGTTTAAGCTCAATATTGGTCTTTAAAGCGGATACAGTGGAGTATACTATTTGCTATTTATTTCACGCTTTCTGAGAGTTAGCAAACAATATCAATCATTTCATTCGTGACAGACCTATTCACCTCTTTACAGGATTAGTTTTTGTCCATGCATTCAGTTAGTTTATTTACAATATCATTATTAACTTAGAATTAACTATAATATAATACAGTATAAGGTAATGTAATTCACTCAACACAAGTCATTTCATAAATGAGTGTTGTTTTTCAATTCTGTAGTTGCCTCGAAAAGTATCTTTCATTTTTTTCGATACTTTAGTCCTTTTTACATTCTCTATATCTTCTTGAGCTTTAATACAAAAGATTAAGTGAAAGAACAGGCAATAATTTTCAATTCCCTTATCACGTTCTGCAGTACAGAATCGAGAACAAAAAAATCCAAGTCTATGGTAAAGCATCTTTGAAAAGGCTTCCAAATATGGAAACCGTGAATAAATACCAGTGCAAGAGTAGTGTGAGAACAAACAATAAGGACATGTGATTGCTGTGCTTCGTTGTTCCCCGCTGATTATCACTTGTAATACTGTTAGGCGAAAGTGTCGCAGCCGTATCACTGCTTCTGGCATTTGGTGGCATTTCTCGTTTTATACTCACGACTCTCGTCAATACGCAATTTGTTCACTTCAGTTCTTTGAGGCTTTACTTTTATATATTATTAAAACCAAATAAGTTATGCATAAAGTTAAAAATGAAGCCCATTATAAAAGTTACTGAAGTAGCGTTTTTTTTACTTTTGGTACTTTCAATAATACTTTCAGAATATAATTATTTTTAAATTTTAAATTTAAAAAACTTTTCGCTTTGGATAATGAGCGTTGAAATTTGAATTTGAATATTCTAGTTATTAAATAAGGTTTTCTCGGTTTTTAAATTTGTTGAAAAATGGTTTCATAAAGTGGAAAACTATCAGATGATTAATTGCAAAACTATAGCTTTTATTGATTCTTTAGAAGAATGCTTTATGAGTTGCGAGAATTTAATTTTTGGATAACTACTCACGATTCAAAGCATGTCAGAAGATCTTCTAATATTGATCACTAAAAATAAGAATCCACCGCCACTAATAGTAGTATTATTAAAGACAAAAGTACTCACTTGAATGTATTATTAGAAAGTTTTCTTCACAAATCACTAAGAAATCGATTGTTCTTTTACTAATCTTAAATACGCTTTCTTTAGAAAATTTTTGTTTCTGCTATTATTCCAATCAATTGATATAATAGTTTTGCAAAAAATAATTGTTAATTAGCATAATTTAACAGATTCCTCATTAAGAGAGCCCACTTCCAAATATTAAATCGATATTAATTACATCATTTTTTTAAATTTATAATTTATACTTGTATTCAAATGTAAAGCTATGTTAAGTCCATGTCATCCCTGGTGAAGACTTAAGAAAAAGTCGAAAGCGCTCGAACATTAAGATATTCTATTTATTTATTTATTTTAATTCAATAAATGATTAATTTTTCATTAAGTGTAATGAATAATAAACTTAAGTCATTAAATAATAGCTTATACTGTTATCAGAGGCCTGTGGTTCGAGTCCTCAGCGGGAATGTCATTTCTTTTCAATATTACTTCAATACATTAAAAGCAGTTTTTCTGATTTAAAATATAACTTTAGTGAAGTTTAATATAAATAGAACATATACTGTAGTTTAATAAATATGATTTTTGAGCAAATTTGATTCATAAAAAGTTAAGTTTTTAATTAAAAATTAGAAAAATACTCAATAGATTCGAATAAAATGTTTGTTAGAATGACAACAGTTCATATTAAATTAGCAAATAAATTGATTATTTATTTGATTAATTAATAAAATTGAAATAACTATTATTTTGATATTTTATTGAAATTGGGCAACTTTTAAATTTCATATTTTAAGTATTGTACTGGTATATCATCATTAATTTTTATGTTTTTATGTGCTTCTTTGATTATACAATTTAATTATATAATTTTAGGGTTGAAATTATTTTATCTTGAATAATATCGAGACATTCAATTAAGGCAAGCGAGCACTATCGAGTCTCTTTCGTATATCTTTATTACACAAGTCCCAAAAGAGTTTTTCTCAAAGTAAAATAGGCTTAATCAGTACAATGAAATAGGTTTTACAATTTATATATTAGATCCATTATTTTTAGCACTTCCAAACCGATTCGAAATGGAATACTTCACTCTCTTTAGATAATCATTGAAAATTCTTAACCTTCTTAAAGGTTTATATTCATCGCAATTATTTCTAATCAATTTTATGTTAAATTTAATAATATACCTGTATAAATAATGTGTTGCTAGTGGTGGAATACATATCAATTCATTCAAAATTTTAGAGAATTATTCAACCTTAAAAATATAATTACTAATTCGAACTTTAGGCCATTTTCTTTTTGTTGATTTAATTTAATTCAAACCACAGCTGAATATATAGTTTGATTATTAAATTTAAAGATTGCTATGAATTTGAAAGTACTTTAAATAATTTGATTGAAAAACATAAAAGTCTATTTGTTATCACACACTTTGAATCTTAATTTTTAATAAAAAGCATTATTTTATTTAAAAGGAAACATACATACATTCAGGGAAATGAGTTAAGTCTTTATAAATCTCTTAATTAACTTATGCAAACTAAATAGGCATATATTATACAAATTTTTAGAATTTTCACAAATGAAATAGAAAAACAGCCTTTCAATTAGGACAAGTTTAGATATGTTTAGCTCTTAATCAACAATCTTTATTTATTTTCGGTATCACTATAAAAAATTTATTCATTGTTATTAGAATAATTTCATTGTGAAGCCTTCACTGATGGAATGAAGCTTCATTGATAGAGTAATATTTTGCTTTTGGTAATACTTCGATGATTTTGGTTAACATGCCTTAAGCATTAAAATTTAAAATTGCACTTAATATTGAATGCTATAATGAAAATTCAATGAAACATAATGTGAACGCATTTTTTCATTTTATTTCATTAATATTTCATTAATTAAACTTCATTAATGAACTAATGGGGAAATAGCATGTACTCTGAACTCATAGAAAATAATAATATTTAAATAATCATAAGTTGGTACAAAATTAAGGGTTAACTGTTTTATAATCCCACAGATCTGTGAAAAAGTTGTCAAGTTTTGCTGTCTCTTTAAAACCTACTATTAATAATATTTTTATTTTATGTAAATTTTTATTATATGTAAATTTTTATTTTAATGTTAAATTTTTAATTGTATTTTTAATGAATTTTTGTAAGAAAGGATCTTATGGAAGAATATAATAGCTTTTAGCCAATTGTGTGCGTCCTCTATAAATATAAATAATTGATTGATTTAATTTAATTCACATATTTTTATCAAAGATTTAATAGTTTTTCTTTCATTTCAGATATAAAAGATTTATTTATATTCAAAATAAATCATAAAATTATAGGCTCTTTTTCACATCTGTGCTTAATTCATTTTCACATAGACTTACTGTAACTGTAATTTGTTAATGCATTTAATTAGTGGCTGTGTAATGAACTCCCACTCCTTAATAAAATTTAAGATCCTTTAAGATGCCTGTCTCAAAAATGCTAAAATTGTAGTATAAGTCCTAAACCCAGTTTCATTCTTTCAATAAGTAATCTGAGTTAACTTGTTTTGATTTGAGAAACCCTTTTTGTTTTATTTCTTTATTCAGAAAATATTTCACAAAACTTCTGTATTATATTTATAAAACTTAAAATAAATGAAAATCTCTTCGACAGATTCACTATTCATTTTACAACTAATAAATTTATTTCAAGTACTTTCTTATTATAACTTATTTTATTTTAAAAAACTAGGGAATTATTTTATCATTTAATGCCAGTTAAAAAGAAGTTATTTAAGTTTAAGTTAAGTAAAATGCAAGAAATATATTTTTATTCTTTTCTTTATTTAATAAATTCATATAAGAAAACGAAAATCAATTTCTCTCATTATAATATTAAATCTCTTTATGAAACTTTCATAACTTAAATAGAAATTTATAGTTTTAGTTTTCAAAACTATTAAATTATTCAAATTCTCATTCTTTCCAAATCTATCCATTATTTCAAGTGAATCAGTGAATAATGTTTTAAGAATTACTGACACGACTGACATTACAGTGCACTACACTTAAGATATGTTAAGAGTGCTATTCAGTTGAGTTGAAATTTGACTAAATTGGTAACTCATTTTTGAGTATATTGGGATTTCTTCGGGATTAAAGGAGAGGTTTTTACTCAATTTTATTTCAGTATTATTTTACTCTATAGTAATGTAAATTTTGCTTATAATGCTTTTTCTAAATAAAATCCATAAATAAATGACTTAAGCGTCAATTTATTGATCATTATTATATTTCATGCTTTTAAAGTTTTATCAAAAGAAATAAATATTCTCTTTGTCTAATTTTGTAAAAAATTTTATTCTAGGTTAACGTTGACTGGGAATTAAGTCAAGCAATCTGTGATCTATACATTGCAATTGATGTGATCTGTAGCACAGCTTCTATTTTCAATTTGGTCGCAATCAGTTTTGACAGGTATTAATTGAATTGTTTTTTGTTTATGTTACTTAATAATTAAGGGTTAAATATTTAAAGTGATGCCAACACTGAATTATTTATGATTCCATTCTATAAAATTTAGTGACAGTATCTTTAATTAAATTTCATGAGAAAGAAACTGAATTATTTAAATACTTTTTTGTTGAGTTGGTATGAGTATTACTCAACACACAAAAATTACTTTGATATGAGTTGAAGAAACGCTTCTGTACCATACAGTACAGTACAATAGACGGATATGCACTAGAATTGATTTTTCGCACAAAACATTACTAAGATATGGGCGTATATTTGTAAGAAGAACCTACTATTACCCTGTATTTTATCAAAACAATATTCAATAGAATCCAATGCGAACATATAACTTATGTCATTCACAGCTCTGCGTTTTGAAGATGTATTTGGTTTTTATTAGAATTATTACATGGATTTCTAGTAAACAGTTGTTTAAATGCTAAATAATAACTTATAAGCTATAATCAAATAAACACAGAATTGAATATAAATTTTATTCAAAGATCATAAAAACCTATAGATTAATAATAATAATACCGGTAATAATATAGTAAGCCCTAAAAGTTCGTATATTTATATCAGATTTATTCAAACAGTAATGTTTTATATTACTGCATAACATGCTTTACCCGTAAATACCGTAAATACAAACTATAGATTATTGGTTGTGAGTATGTCTCCGTCTATAAGACCCGAATATATCTGTAAGAGTACTTCGTAGTAATAGGTTTTTGAGTTAACTGATGTTATATTCGAGCAGTAAAGTTATATTCCTTCTTATGAGGAACCTATTAATCGTTTAAAAGAGTTTTATTTTTTTGTAAAAAATGTTTATAAATCTTTTTTTGTATTATTTGATAAAATTTAAGCCCAATCATTATGATTGTAGACAAAATAGCTTTCAGTCCATTCTTTAATAATAAAAAAAATTTTATTCTTTAAATAGAATGAAATGAATGACGCGAATCCACTCATTAATTTCGTATACTTTATTTCAAGAACAAGTTTAAATCACATAAGAGTTTGGTTCGAGATAAGGCTCTAATGTATTACGAGAAAAGAAATATTTTTCATTTTCAATATACTGTAATTTAATGAATAGTGTTTTTCTTAGTTCGCCAAAAGCTATAGTATTCTGTAATAAAGAAAAGGAACTCAAACAAATGCAAGAGAAGGTTATATTCTATTTAATGCACAGTTATTGCTATAATATTTAATGAATTTTAGCATTACTTATACATTCACTGTCTATCCAAGTAAATGCTAAACAGGAAAAGCTGAGGCTATTTAAAAAAATTTAATTTAATGTTATTAATTATAACATTGCTTAATCGTATTATAATATTAGTTAAGTACTTAAATATGAATGTTAGCCCATTATATTGATAATAACGAAAATAATAAGAGTTTAGCCCAATTTGAGTCTAGTTTTGTTTATTATATCTTTAAATCCAAATTGAATTGAATTGAATGCCTCAAAACTATTATTTAGCTCAATAAATCTTGAAATATGAGAATTATTGGAATATCACTATTATTTATCGTTATAACGATGAAAAATTCTTTCGTTTAGGTTTGCTTTGGTTTAAAGGAAATTGTTATAAATATTTAAGTGCAGACCTTAAGGTATAAAACTTAATGTATTTTATGAATTTGGACATTTTGACAAAAAGCAATTTTATATAAAGTTTTCTTAATGGTTATTATTCATATATGAGACCTTCAAAAGATATGGTGAAAACAGTATACATTTTCGAGTACTTTTGAATGAATTCTTCTTAAATTGATGATTAAAAATTATGTATATAAAAATACAGGAGATTACATAATTATGTTGAATAACAGGGAGAAAAGATTGCTTTTCTTTTAAGGAATACATAAGTTATCTTCTCATAAAATTCACATAAAAAATGAATTCAAAAAGAATAAAATTAGACAAAAAATAAAAGCAGAATTGGGAGATTATCTTTGCAATGATTCTTTTCTCGTTGCTGTCGCCTCTTGTACAGATCCTTAGACATAAATCCTCCATGGCAACGTGTAACATCCTTCAAATCAATGTTTCAATTGAAGAAATGTTACCTGTTTTAGATGTGCGCATGTGCTTTGTATGAAAATATCTTGAATATGTTATTTCGAAGGATGTTTTCACGTTGCCATGGGGGGATTTATGTTTAAGGATGGATACATTACAGGTATAATACATTATTAGGATATAGATCTATATTAGAAGTATTGTAAGATCAATACACCTTTTTTACATCCTGTCAATAAATTATTGACATATAAATACTGATTGGATTCAATTTAAACAAAATTTAATTTTATCATTTTTTGATTTATTGAACATTATACGGTATATTATAGTTTTATTTCATCATTATAGATGAGCAGGTTCGGGTTCCAGAGGCTCGTACACAAACCTCAAACCTAAACCCGAATCTCTGTAACAAACTTGAACCTCAAACCTTTCTTAGATCTGGAATCTCGAAACTCCGAACCTCTGTGTATAAAACGATTTTATATTTTATTTAAACATTGTAAACAATATACTCAAATTACATTATTGCAGTATTCAAACTATTTTTCTTGTAATAATGGAGCCTTAGAACCTCTTCAAAATTTAGAACCCGAACCTGAACCTGAGGTCCGGGTTCCAGAGGTTCTGAGGTTCATTATGCTTAACAGTACTTATAATAGTTTTAAGGGAGTTTTAACTGTTATGCTTAAATAAATCTACTATTATAATGAATTAAGTCATGGACAGAACAGTTGTACCGTAATTTACTAGAAATGAATTATAGTTAATTTGATGAAAATATTCACCATTTTAATTAAATTTGATTTCAAATCAAAATATTTGAAAATAATATTTTTTAATTCAAACAAAGGTATTGAGCGGTATCGACCGTATTGACGACATTCTACAGCTTTATTTCCTAAAAGAACGTTTGACTCATAAAAGTCCTCTTAAACTTATAACTCATAATAAAAGTTTTATTTCCGATCTTTATCATAGAACTAATGCATTGATAGTACTGTACAGTACTTACTGCTATCTCACAGTAAACACTTGTCATGAAATCAGTGCTACAATAGAATAGTTCCTCATTTAAGGTAAAAGTGAAATGAAGAAGAAAGAGAAAATGGATCTTTCATTCCTTACAATACAATAGCAATAGTTTTCACTAAAATTTTAATTAAAGTTAACCACAATTTGTTTAATAAATAGAAATTTTATTTCCCCAGATATATAGCAGTAACGCATCCGATATTTTATTCGAAGCACAAGAATGACAAAAGAGTAATATTTACGATCGTACTAGTATGGATAGCATCAGCTGGTGTTGGTTTGCCGATTGTTTTAGGTGCCAACACATCTGCGGATAGGATACCAGAGCTTTGCATCTTTTATAACTCAAATTTTATCATATATTCATCTTTGTGGTCGTTTTACGTGCCGTGTGTAATAATGGTCATTTTGTACTATAAAATATTTAAAGCCATACACAATAGAGCCAAAAAAGCTATTGGAAGTCGTAAAACATATTCCACTTCAGGATCAGATACCGCCAAATCTGCACAAGTCATTGAAAATATATCACAAACAAAGCGATTTCAGGATGATTTACAGCAGACTGTTGATAGTGGAACGGCTACTGCTAATAGCAAAATAAAAGCTAAATTGCCTTTAATAACAGAGATGGATGCCATCACTAATGCTGGTAGTGGTGGCAGTCAAGCTGATGACGATGAAGATGAAGATGAAAAAGATGAGATACCACTTGAAATGGTTGAATGTCACATCATTAAGAATAAACAAGCGGAAGAACCAGAATATATGCTCACTGTTAATACTGGATCACAAAGAAAGCGTAATAAAAATGTACTGCAAATACAGAGCCCTATTGAAGTTGAGGTTACCATTGGACCAAATGGTAATACAAATAATACAGATTCCGGTTATGCTCCTTCCAATATTGAAGATACCTGTACTCAATTTTGTCTTCAAAATCCAAACACAGAATCTCCAGACGATAAGACATCGCCTGTTAAGACCAAGTCAGACGCTGTTGTTTTGGTTGTACAAAATATTAATAAAAATGGGAGTATAGCCGCTACTCAAGTCTCTACATCTTCATCATCACCGCACACTACAACTGGCCATAACCATCATCATCATCATCAAAAACATAGTGAAAGTGTTTCACATTCGGGTTCAACGACCGGTTCCACTGCTCCCACACATAATACTCATAGACCCGCAAAGAAAAAATCTCGATTTAATTTAGGCCGAAAACATAAAAGTACTCGTAAGAAAAGAGAGAAGGCATCTGCTAAAAGGGAGAGAAAAGCCACTAAAACTCTTGCCATTGTTTTAGGTTTGTCTGCTTTTAATATTCAAATATTATTCTCTGTTCTGCTTTTTTATATTAAACCTTTAGGCCTAATAATTAATGTGTTTTAAGTTAATTTTCACATTAGACACATAAATCCCATTAACTTAAATCTTTGTGCATAAAACATATCATCTGTGTCTCTGTATAGATGATGAGCTTTTGCTATTTGTTCCCCTAATAAGAATGTTTAGACTATATAAGGCATGTTTTCCTCTATCTATTATCCTACTATCGCATGCATTCTTTTGTTTTAAATAAAGCTTCGCTTTTCTGGCAGTTTGAAGTGTCATTTATATTAATGCTGTCAATCATTTAATGATTTTCAAACCAGTAAAAAAAATGTCACAATTCCTGAGTGTAATCGCGTATAAACTTCTTCAAAACGTGAAATTTTTCTGCTTTTCTCATATTTATCATACACTTGAGTTTAATGCTCAAAACTCTTTCCATTTGATGAAATATTTTTGAACTAAAACTCTTCTTATACTGTATATTAAGTTTAACAAAAACAAGTTTACATTAAATTTTTTTTCTCTATTCTCTTAATATATATATTTTTAGAATCAGTTCCAATAACTTTATATTTGAGGCAAAGCTAGTTTTGAAATAAATTCTATAAGAATGGTCTAAATATCTAAGTCTACCAGCATTTTACTCTTCATGAAAATTTCTTTAGTAATATATCTATTAATTAATTACAATCAGCAATAAGAAGAATATTAAGATCAGTCTATACAAGTCTATCGATTTGAGGTCTATTAACAAAGACCTCAATTTATTTCCTTTTAGTTATTTATTTATATCACAACTCTTATAAATGTAATCTTATTTACATTTCGTGTTATTCTTAATGTAATAGAAGAGCACTCTTTACCAATTCACACAAAATGCTATCTTACTGTATATATCAATAGTATTATCGGTATTATCAAAGCAGAAACATTTTCATTTGCATAAAAGAAACAAACTTTTCGTGTATTCGTGAAATTTATTTTAAAATTATTATTATATAGTGAAATGAAATTTTATTGAAATCATAATTTAATAATAAGTCTGAGAACGTCTATATTAGGCATAAAGTTTGTTTGACTCATGCAAATTAAAATCAAATGGATTTAGAAATTGTAATAAGATTTTAATAATTCTTAACTAAAAACAAATAATTAAGAAACAGTATTTATTTTGGAAGACAGTTTTGAATGCAATTACATTTACCCAATGATTTCATTGACAGGCTTTGATTAATACACAAGTTTAAAAGCAATTAAGTTGTTTTTTTGCAGGAGTCTTCTTGCTCTGTTGGACACCATTTTTCAGGTATTCTAATCATTATTTATTAGTTAATTACTATTTTTGAGTAAAATATATGTCATACATAAGATCAGCGAAAAAATTGAAGCATGTTTATTAATTTGTTCATAACTATTTGTTAAAAAATATTTTTGCATAAAATTTTAGTATTTTATTTATAATTATATTTCATAAATATGCTTAAATTATTTCGCACCTAAAAGTGAATAGTTGGTCAAAACTGGCCAACTATTAAGTTTTAAAATTTTTTGAAATTGCACTAATTTATGAAATATAATTATGAATAAAATACTAAAATTTTATGCAAAAATATCTTTTAACAAAAAAGTTATGAACAAATTATTAAACATGCTTCAATTTTTTCGCTGGCCTTATGTGTTACAAATTTTGGTCTATAAACATGAGGTATTTCTGTCGACTGCCAAACTTGGTTTAAATTCTAAAAATTTTTGAAGTTTTAATTAATTAGTGTCTAATATTAATTGAAAGAGGAAATAAAAGAAAAATACGGCTCTTATTTATTAGTTTTGCTGAAGTTTCTCATAATTGAAGAACAGAGTTTGAAACTGTTTTTATTTGAGAAACGATTCGTTGGTGCGCCTCACTTCTGATCTTAAACAAAAGGCTTATACAGCACTCTATGTATTGTTGATAAGTAATACTGTTCATAGGCTCAGGCTGAGCCTAGGCTGTAGGCTCGGCTCAATGGCACTTTCTGAGGCTCAGGTTATAGCGTTCTCGAGCCTCGGTTCGCTAGGCTCAGGCTCGGCATTTTTAAACCAATGGACGGCATTATTGATAAGAACATAGAACATAGCCCTGAGTTATAGCAAGAATAAACACTTTGTTCAGAATATTAGAAAATGTTTAATCAAGAAGTTGTTATAAATTAAAGACAACTATTCGATAAAGAATTCGAAGAATTTGGTAGAAATTTAACGCAAAATTTTTTTAATTTGTTTCTAAACACAAGTTGAGTAGTATTTGAAATAAGCAATAAAGTAATTGAAAATTATGAATATACTGTCTATGCTGTCATTCATTTGAATTCTAATTACATTTAATTTGATTGTATAGTTGCAATATTTTAGATGCCATTTGCATAAAACTACATGAAAACGATTTCATTAAAACCGATTGTAGGCCTGGAATGACCGCTTTTTTATTGACAACATGGCTCGGATACATGAACAGCTGTAAGTCATCTATCATGTTATTCATGTTATTCACTACTATTTGTTTAGATTGGTTTTAGATTAAAGTGCAGTACTGTACTGGCATTCATAACAATACACTCTTATTAAATTTTCAGTAAAAACTATTATTTCTCTAAAAAATTTAGCGACTTTGTAAATCTTATGAGTTTAGATTAACCATTCAAAAATTATTTTTATCTTTGGATAATATAATGGATTTATTAAATGATTAATATTTCTATTAAATTATATAAATTACTATTAGTATCTGATATTTTGAAGTAAACTTGTCAGAGAAAGATTCAAAATAATTTAAATAATAATTATGATAATTATTAAATATTTAGATGAAATTAAATTTATCGCAACATTATTGAAGTTAAAATTGAAAAAATGAATAATAATAGTTGTTTTATGGAATTCTCATTTTTACTGTGATTGTGTTATGATTTGGCAAATAATTTGCCAATTATTTGAATTGAAGTCACTGATGGGTCACTTCTGCTTAAAAGCTAATGGTCCTCATTTGAGCCAAAATTAAGTTGTGTCAAAAAACCTCTGCAAATATGTTACTAACTAAAAATAATTTTATTATAGAGAACTTTTTTAAAGTATAAATTATAATTTGAAACATTCCCCCAATAAAGATATGAATTTGAATTATTTAAATCAAAATAATTAAAGCAAACGTTTAGGTATTAAAAAATGTCTAATTATTAATCAGTTTCATAATCTTTTTTTCTTAAAATCAATAAATACTTAATTCATGAAAAGAGAATTCTCTGATATTTTGTTTCTATAAAAGATTAAATTATTCCGAACCTATATTTTTGTTTCAATGAATTTCCTTTATAGGAACCAATAAGTGAAGTAAATTATTTTTAATGATAGCTTTTGCACAATAAATCTCCGCATTCAATAGAGATCTAACAATAATTGTGATCAAAACCAATTTGAAATTAAGCTCAATAAAGAGCATTAAAATTAATGGCAAAGCTGTGCACTTAGAAGTGTCCAAAATATTGTTTAACATACACATAAAAAATTTATTTAATCTTTTAAAGTACTTCTTGATTATCACCAAAACATACTTATCAGCACAATAATGGTATTTTTACTAATGAGAAGTAACATTACGTTAGTGTAATGTATTTAATTGATAAGATTTTTTTGGCAATCATTCAATCTTTACTGTATAGCACACACCGATTGTATAAACCAAATAAAGCTCGAATTACGCCAAAAAGTAATTAGGATTAAATTGAATTCTCCCTACAGTTGTTAAAAATACAATTACTTGTGAAATATCGTATGAATTCTTATGAAATAGTGTATCAATTTTTTAGATTTATTAAAGGGAAGCATAGAATTGAAAATACAGGATATGACACAATATTATATTTAGAGTTGATATTTTCGAGAGTACACACTTTCGATTCTCGATCGATATCGAGTTTCACTTTAGAATATA
The DNA here is from genome assembly GCA_034699485.1 of Nanhermannia elegantula. Classification (NCBI taxonomy): domain Eukaryota; kingdom Metazoa; phylum Arthropoda; class Arachnida; order Sarcoptiformes; family Nanhermanniidae; genus Nanhermannia; species Nanhermannia elegantula. The sequence continues at coordinate 19,573 of JAQGCH010000150.1, forward strand.
ATGTGTCTGACAATAATTCTAAATTTTTTAAGGTTTTATAATTAATATTATTACATGTTTATAGAATTATGTGTCGTAATATTTAAGGCTTAATCAAAATAACATTTAATATTATTAAAACTTTAAAATTAAAGAAGTATAAAACTGATTAATAACAAAAATCCCGCGATTTTTTTGCCACAGATTTTCATAAATAGCGATATTTTTTTAACTTATTAATATGTTATTAAAAACTAATTTAGTTATTTGGGCTTCATTTAGGGCCGACTACTCTAAACCGACAAGCTCGACGTTTTTGGCTTTTAGGCCAACCCACAAAAACCCGATTTTTATCTTGAAACCAACCCACCCGAAACCGAAGTAGTTTTATGTTGGTATTTAATTAATAAAGAATATTTATTAATAATGTTTCAAAATCACGAGAAAAAGTTGAAATTCGAGAGTTTATCGTGAGGAGAAATAATATGATACAATGCTTAAATATCTTTTAGCCAATGAAATGTGCCTTTAAATTAAATTTATTTTAATTTTTCATATAATTCATCTTTGTATACTTTCAGAGGAAAAAATTTATTGAGAAGATATTTATTTACTTAATTATATGATTGCGTATTCAGTGGCTCAATATGTGACTTCAATTTAAATGATTAATCAAAAAATTAGTTTAAAAAGTGAACTGCATTAAAATTCATTGCACACAAATGCTTGGTTGTACTTTACTTTTGGTTGTAATTGTGAGATCTTATCGAGAATCACAAGTTTAAAATTTTGAATATAATTTGTCACTCTCTGAAACCATTTTCTCAAAAATCTATTACAACAATTACAGTACATAATAGTTTATTATTTAGATTATACTTCAGTATTGTTTTTATAAATTATAACTTTAAAATTAGTAAAATTGCTCAAAAGTTAAGCTCAAACTCAAAAGATATAATAATAAACCTTATTATTCAGATAACTCTTCTATATTAAGTTTATTATCTATTTGTTTTGTTTCGGTTTGATTTCAAATTACTCAAACTTGAGTTCCCAAAACTCGAGGACATTAATGACCCATAAATTAAATTGAATTTTTGCATTACTGTATTAGTTAAGACTCATATGAACCTTAATGGTATTTTAATATTAGAGTAGCAGTGAATCAGTGAGAATTTAAGTCTCTCATGTATACTATAAAAGCACAATTTATAATAATATCTCTTCTTTACTTTAGGTGCAAATCCATTAATATATACAATTTTCAATCCCGGTGTGTATTTTTTTATTATTACTCATTTTAAATAATTTTAAGTAAAAATAATATTAATTATTTATTAAACTTAATACTCATTTAACAATTAATTTTAATGGAAATACTGGTATTACATAAGTTTAAATCTAATGTATTTTTTAATCCTCTTAAATAGAATTTCGAAAAGCATTCCGGAAGATTCTGCAACAAATATTTTAAATAAAGTTAAAATCCATAGTATTTAATGTAGAAAAGAAACTGTAACTTATCATGTCTTTCGATCAAAATATCTATTGAAAATAAAAATATTATCATTATAGAAATCAATTTGAAAACCACTGTACAGTCTATGCAGTGAAACAATGATATCGTTTTATTCAATTATTATATTGGTCTCAAAGATAAAAAACCATTTTCTCATAAAGTGGAGACAGAAAAGTCAATACTTGAGACGATATTGAAAATGGATCACTGATATGGTACAGAAAAATAATGATCAAATAGACATAAAGTACTAGTGCAAGTGTATTGAATTACAAGGTCTTCTTCATGTTAATGTAATCGCCGAAAACTGACAGAAATATGTTGAAATGGAGCGCAAATGAAAGCCGAATGAATTGAAAATGTTTCTCACTTTACAATAGCGAACCACTGAAATGTATCATTTCTAATGTGAAAGTGTCACTAACAGACAGATTTATAACTTCAATCATTTTTGTATGTTTGGGATGTCGTCGTCATTTCAAAATTAATCAAACATACAGTACCAAAGTTAATAATTAATTTTTGCTCTATTTTTAAACTTAAATAACTTGAACACAAGTACAGTAAAATACTGTACTTTATTTGATATTAAAATAATACGATGCAAAGTATAATTATTGGACAACTGAACAAAAACCTAAAGTAAAGGTTAAATTCATTATGAATTTAAAGTGTATCGTATTATTTAAAAAGATAACTATTTTAATGGTTAGTAATATTCTAGTATTATACTTAGGAAGAGTTTCTATAAATTAAAACACGTCCTCACAGTTTGCTTAAGTATATGATTTAAACAATGCTTAATCAAAAAGTTGTTGGCACAGCCACGAATTGGCGTTCCTTTAATCTTTATAAATATAAATTAATACACTTTAAAAGTAAAATATTAAATATTAGTAAAAAAAAGTATTAATATTGCATTAAAATTGTTAGATTAGTTAAACACATTACTTATTATAGCGTTTTTAATAGCTTGAATAGCAAGATCAAACTGATCAATCAACTAAGAGTTCAATTAGTTTTCTTAAACAATCTCTGGACCCACTATTGCCCAAATAAGTAAAGTTTCTTAAGAAAGTGTTATTTCATTTGAATGAATAATTGAATGAGGCTGTTGGCACACACGCTTAAGCATATCATGCGAACCTGTATTATAGTTCTACTATTTGTACCTGATTTGTACAATACAGAACTGTATAAACTTCCACACCAGTAGTTTTTGAACTTTTTTGAACTCAATTTTTTTATTTGAATAAAAGTTGAATTCAGTCAATCGATTGGTATTGCATTTGGAATCATATACTGTATTCATATACTGTATTCATACTAAAAAGGAATTTTATATTTATTCTTTTAATGCAATTTATTACGAGAAATGACTGATGAAAACTTATTTTTATAAAAAAGAATAATAAAAGGAATTGAAGACGTATTCTTTGAGTAACAACTTTTCATATCCATTACAAATATTCAGTAATAATCAGATTCTGTTTATATACTTTCGTGTATACGATACAGGTTTTCGCATTATATATATAATCACCAGATTTTATTTGTATTTTTCTTTTGTTGTCGTTCAATAAGAGTAATAATTTTCGTCTTTATTGCTCCCGAAAAGCAATTAAAAAAGAAAATCGATAGCAATTTAGAAAGAATTTTGCAATATTCTAAGCCAATAAAAATATTATAAACCTTTAGGTTTCACAACAAATGATAAATATTTTTAACCTGTACTCATATATTAAATTTATTCGCAAGAATTTTTTCAAATTGCAGGAAAATTTTATTTTCTCCGTCTTAAATCATTCATACATTCAAACCCTATTCTTTCGCAAAACGGATTTTATGAAAAAGTCGAGATTTTTTTATTCATACTCTATCGCATAATTTGACAATATTTTATTGCTCGGAAGAAGGTTAGGCACTAGAACTCCAGTCAACAAATCTTTATAAAAAATAGTATAGCATTACAAAAAATAAAGGTATTGTTAAAATAATATATCTCGCAATAAGCTTTGCTTTGCATTTTTCATAATTTTAAGTCAGCTCAACATTTTTTATAAACTTGGTTTTAAACTTTTTATTTTGAGTCTTTCTTTTCTTGACATCAAAATAATAATCTATAGATAACTTCTGTATAACTTCTAAAGTAATATACAATACTATCTGACAGTTTAATGCTATACTATTGATACAATAACTAGAGAAATATCTGTCTCATATTAAATTTCATACAAGAATACTATGGGCTCGCAATTTAATATAAAAGGCCTGAGGTTATGAGCTTACTATTATATACTGTATATGATTAACATTTCTAGTTCTAAACAATGACGTGAAACTATAACTTAAAGTCTGAATGTCAAACATCACCAAAAATTACTAAAAAGTGAAAATTTAAATATCTATTGAGTGAACTCAATTTTTATTAAACATTTGTTGGCTTTAATGTTCTTTTCTCTCAGCAATTGCTTAATAAAAACAATTTACTGAAAATAAAGAAATATAAGTTAACTTAAACGTAACAAACGTAACAAAATCCATTTCTTTAGCTGAATGGTATTCACCATACACTATCTGTAAAGGCATTCTTTTTAATGTTTATTACAGCTTTAGTATTTGTCATTCCACTGCTGAGATTCTATAAATTCTCTGACCATAATAATCTGCCAAGAATTTAATTATATTTTTTCACGACAGCTTTCTTTGTCAGACATTTTTGGCTCTACTTTTACTTCTTTAATGCGGCAAAAGATGATCACAATAGAGCAACCATTTGATTCTGTTCTACTTTACTTATCCAATCGGACTAATGAGAAAACAGAAGCAGATGTGCTTTTAAATAAATACTGTATTCAAATAAATAGATTTCTATTATTGACGCTTTGAATTTATTTTTTATACTGTACAACATCTAAAGCTTCTCACAGAATAATTAAGTAGTGATAGTAAATGCTTCAATACCTACCTGTAATATATCTGTATAGTTATTGTACTATAGCTCTAATATTAGCTCTGAAAGTGTCTTTTGCTTATCATAAGAAGGTTTTAAATAATTTATCAAAATTAAAGTGACTCATACACCAGAATTCCTTTTAAACAATTTTTACAATTAATTATTAGACTTAAAGTTATATTGAATGACAATACAATCGATTGCAATAAACATTATTTCGAATGTTAATTGTGGTAAAATTTGTATTTAAATATTTATAGTTTATTTAGTTTATGGTTTCTTATGTTTAGTGGTGTTGGTCAAGTTCCTATCTTCAGGAAGTGTCCAATTTTGAAAATTCAGGAAATTCAAGAGCGTTTATCAAATTCTTCAAATATATTTTTCTTCAAAATTTCATTTAAAGAAAATAATTCTTAAAAATATGTATAAATTCATAGGTTTTATACGACAATATTTTAAGAAAAGCAGTACAATACAGCACAGTTAATATAGCATTAATATAATTAATTAATATTAACTACAAATTTATCAGAAATGAGATTAATGATGAAATTGTGATAGAAATAACCGAAATAACAAATCTATTATCTTTTTTGTTCTAACAATAGTTAATAATTAGATAATGACTAAAATGACAAAACATCGCGAACGAGGAACATTTGTTATGAAAGAGCATTGGATATGATTAACCTGTATGGCTATCACTATAAGCTCATAAGATTGATCTCATTTTTCTTATAAGAACTTTTACTATAAAAAGATTTCATCGTATTATAAGAGCATTAAAGTCATATAAATTATCTCATAGTTTATTATTAATAGATTTACTGATGTTTTTATTCTTTATTGAACTGGGCGTCAAAACATCACATTAATGGCTATATTTTTTTCTTAAGCTAATATCACATAAACTCATATTAATATTTTAGTTATGATACAAAGCGATCATTTCAGTCCATTTCAGTCTAAACAATTGAAATGCCGTTTATATAAAAAAATGTCCAGTTGTGTGAAGTCCAGCAAATATTGTGATCAAACGTAAGTGAAGAGAGACATAAATTCAAATATAATATTTACAATTTATTGATCGAGTATTTAGCCATTAAATAAAGTACCAGTAATTTTTATTATTAATTGACCATAGAATTAACTTTGATAGGTGAGTCAGTCTTGTGCTGATCTCATCTAATCAGACAGAGTTTGTAAGAATCGTAAATCAATGAAAATGCAGCATTAATTGTACTGTACCTCTACAAATAGTATTTTATATTTACTGTAGATGACATCGTTCTAACTTAGATATCATATTTCAACGGGCTGTTCAACGGGTTTAATTATAATAAAATTAAATATAATTAAGTTAAAAAGAAGCTGCAAAGCAGGGGAACTACTAGTAATTATTTAGACTAATGATATACAAATATGAGTTTCATTTTTAAGGAAATCTTGTTTTATGTACACTATCTATTACCGTGCTTTTCAAAATCATTTGGTCTGTGACCCCTTCCCATAGAAGCTAATGTTAAGTTTTATTATTCCATGGCTTCGTTGAGAGCCAGTGGCACACATTTTGAAATAGTGGTTCTATTAGACCCTATTTGAGTTGAAATAATGTTGTGATTCAAGTTAGGCTTTTATTTTGAAACTGGCCATTTATTTTGTGGATATTAAATAAACAACTGTAAATTACAAGTACTCTAGAATAGTGAATTTTAAATTGGGTGCAACTGATGTTTAAATTTATATTAGAGTTCAACTCTCAACACTGCTTCGGCAAATATATTGACTAAAAAATCAATGGCCTGTAATGTCGTACCGCTCACACAGCGCTTATTCGGTGACACAACAGCACGAAATTACAAACGCACTTATGTCTCTATGAGCGCAAACTAATGCTATTTTACGGTATATTTAATTTTATGACTTTAATTGAAAGCAAGACTCAACACAATTGTTAACGTGAAATAACTTTTATTCTCAAAATATAAAAAGACTTGAATTATAATAAAATGCACAAAAGGAATACTTGAGATGTAACTAATGTTGGGTCAGTCCAGGGTAACCAGATCAAAATCGGTCCTATGAGGGACACATTTTTTCAAAGTCCCCCATACCATTTTTTAAAAATTTAAAAATTCCAAAAATGCAAATGAATTTATTGATTTATCCAATTTGAGACACAATTAAAAATGTTTCCTAAACCGAAGTTTTACCCAATTTATATTTTCCATTATGTTTTAGAAAGTGTTCCGATTTTTTAGCTTTTAGTCTCGAGTTATTTGTTTGCTTTAAGTTTAGTCCTGAGACTAAAAATTTGAATAAAGTCTAAAGGTTAGGATAAGGGCTCCACTTTTTAAAAGCCTGTTTTATTAAAATTTATTTAAATAATTATTTTGATTATTTGATAAGGTTTCAAATATCTCTGGAATGCAAGGCAAATACGTCCAGCATTGAGGGCTTGCGTTTTGCGGGACAAAACATTCCAATGAAAAAATGTTCCGCGAAATGCGGGACATCTGGTCACCCTGGGTCAGTCACAACTTTCTATTTCAGTGTCAACCTTTGAAAAATTTCAGTCTCAGTCCCAATGATTGACACATCACTAGATGTACTGTAACTCACACTTTATGTACATTACAACTGACCTGCATTTAAACACATTAACATTACATCTAAACTACATCTGAAGAAACAAAGGAAAAACAGTGATTACAATAGCTTTTGTTACAACCAGACTTCACATCCGCAACCACCTGGTGGTTAACCGCATTACAACCTCTGTTGCGGTTATGACTTGCAGGGCCCAACCGTTTTTAAAAATTTAATGAGTAATTAAATTTCTATAGAGTTTACACATAAAACATACGAATTAAAGTTACCTTCGATTCATTATTCATAAAAGCAAACGAATTCACGTTAAGCTCTACTATTTCTTACATTACTGACTTTTATAATTAATGAATAGCATAAGCTAGCTTTGAGCTGAGCTTGAGCTCAACTTTGGCTGTCTTTGAGCTTATTAGATCAAGCTTCAAGCTCAAGCTATGAGATAGCAGCTCAGCTCAAAGATCAGGAATTCGGAGCCGAGCTTGAAGCTCAAGATTTCGGACCAATGCTTTTCAGTATTTATAATTATTGCAAACCACACACTTTTATGACTTTTATGGTAAATAAAATTATAAAAATATGATTTAATTAATTGATCTAATTATTCAAATAACTTAAGTGTCTAAAGCTTTAAACCTTTTGACTTGTAATCATATTATTTAAAATAATGTGTGAGATTATAGATTCCAATCAAATAAAAACTTAATGGTCTGAAACAACTTTAACGCCTCGCTAACTAGTAATCATTTAATAAACTAAATTGCTTTCATTATACTTGAAATGACAATCAAATCGTTAAAATTATTATTATTTGAGGTGCAGTATAGACTGTACAGAGCAATTGTGCGCTCACGTCAAAAGCCAATAACGCTTCACAGAATTTAAGAGCAAACTTATTAAAACAGTGCCTTAAAAAAAAGTCTATTGCATTGCAAAGTGAAAACCGCATCATTCAGAAAAACCTTAACTCAAATTTAAAGACTGAGAGATTTAATGAGTTTTTAAGAACAGAAGCGTTGAGTTTTTCACTTTTTTCACTTAAGGTTTTTTTCAATACAAAAAAGATTTCTTTTCATTTTTGTCTTATTTAAACTCTTTTTCAATAAAAAAATTTTTATGCATTAAATTCTTAAATATTTGAATACTATGTCAAAGTCTTGCACCAGTTTTATATTTGATTTATGGGTAAAGTTAAGACGATTCAAATCTTTAAGTTGAATTCAAATCTGTCGATGCATTAGTTTTCTCTAACTTTTAGTAAAACAAAACATACATTTTCCATATATCATAATAACTTATTTTAATTAAATATAATAACCATTCCTGTTATGTGAACATTAGTGTAACCCAAACAATAGTAAAGAGTCTTTATTTAAGTTTATTTATATTATTAAAACAACTAAGAAATTTAAATTTATAAAATGTTTTGTGAATTTAATGCTTTATAATTTTCATTTTTCTTAATTTATAATTTATTTAAATCTAAATTTAAAATTTTAAATAAACTATTTATGAAAATACTGCATTCAATATATTGTTTGAAATAATGTTTGATTGACAAGAATCTGACTGAATTAGCCTTAAAAACTTGAATTCCTTGAGCTGTAGAATTGCATTGAATAGAAAACAAGTTATTGATCAAACTCTAGTCAATTAAATTCTTATTATGTCTTATCTTGTTTTTCAAATACTTATCTTAAGTGAAATATATTTATATTTCGTTTTATTGTTATATTTGAATGAATTTCTGAACGAAGATATTGAAAGCACTTGTTTTGAAGGACTCTTCACTTTCTAAACTAGGAATGAAATTTCAGCGCTATATATATATATATATATCAAATATAAGAACAAATATGAAAAAGAGTTTTAATTATTTATCATATTTGATATTTTATATAATAGTTGAATTATTATAAGAAATACAGCTGGGAGAGGAGGGGAGGACAGCCTGATAGTTTTGTGAAAATACAAATTGATATTTTCAGTGCAGAATAATTTCAATTTTTAAAATAGTATTTTCTTACTCAACAAATTCAGTCAATTATTTCTTAAACTAATATTTCAAAAAGTTATTTAAGAATCAGTTTAGGAATTCGCCCATTAATTGCATTACACAAAAAGGGGCGGGCAGTGGTCAAAAATAGTCCATTTTTGCGTAAAATAGTTAATGTATGTCTTACTTAAATTTAACAGTTATTTTAAATATTTCAGAAGTGGATATAATCCCTATCAGTGGAAGTGAGGTAATCTTTAATATAACCTTTCCCTCCCGAATTTCATTTTCCCCGAATTTCATTTGCTCGAAAAATTTTAAGCATGAAATTATATCGGGGAAATGAAATTCGGGCAAATGAAACGGGGTATAACCCGAAAACGGAGCCAATGTTGAAGTGTCATTGGTTTTAAACTATAGGTATTACTTTTCGGGTTTAACCCGATTGAACCTAATTAAACCCTCCGAGAAGAAAATTTTAAAATCAGGTTTAACCCGATTAAATTCGAATCAATCATGCGTTTTAAGTGGGTTTATCGACGTTTTTTGCTCAAATATTATTTTATTGTAAATATTCTTAACATTTTCGTAATTTAAAAATCTTCAAACAGATCGCCGCTTATCATTAAATGATGAACACCTAAATATGTACTCGATCTTGTATTTAAATGGAGATTTAGAGGTACATTTTCATTAATACATGTCAATTTTTTGAATTTATGTACCAGAAATTGAAAATAAATTTTCGGTTTAAAACCGATAAACCCGGATTTGACTCAAATTTTTTGAACCCAATTGAACCCAATTGAACCACCCCGAATCAGCGTGAAAAATAAATCCGAATAGTAACGGCTCTATTTTAAACTTATAGGCTTATAGGAATATTATTCACAATTGATAATAATATGTGAAAATATTTATTTATTTATATTTGATTTGAGAACAAATATTTTATTTATGAATTTGAAGACATATTCGAATTCTATAAAATAAATGGACATATATATAAGCAATAAACTTAAAATCATTAAATCGTTAGATTATAGCACCATTACATGCTAATAAGTGAGCTGATCTCATGTGGTATACTTCTTGATTGTACCACATCATTAAACAGTAAAAAATTGATTTTATCGATCTCGTTTTGAGTGGTTCAGTACAATCTCGTCTCTTCTCGTCTTGTATTTTTACAAAATTTGAGATTTGGTCTTGTCTTGTCTCGCGAGTTACATTCCTTAAGATCTTAATTTTCATACTACTGATCCTTGAGGTTAGGTATAGATGTATGAATTGGATTTTATTAAAAATCATTTCAATTTGTAATAATGCATTTTTTCAAAGCAAAAAATCTCTTCCAATAAATTTTTTAAACACGTCTCGTCTCGTATAATAAATTTAGCAAAAACTTTATTTCGATTTGTCTCTAAGATTTGGCGCAATTTTCCATAAGACGAGATCTCGTTTTGATGTCTAGTGTTCATAAAATTTTTCTGATGAGAAATATAGCTATCATTTAATTAACTAAATCTTAGACATTCTTTTGATGCAATTCATAGATTTTACATGGAATTCCTCTTTGTTAGATATAAAATGAGTGAACCATTCTCTTTCTGCATAAATGATATATCTTGTGCACCATTAGTAATAGTTAACATTACATTCAGCTATGAAATAAGAATCGATAAGCACCTGATCCGTAAAGCTATGTTCACAAATTATGCCATACTTTTGTACTCTTATTTTTACTCAATTATCAAAACCTATGCATTAGCTTTAACTCAAACATTCCCAGAAAAGTCTAACGTGTGAGTCAAAAAAATATATCAATAAATTATTAATTTTTTATTATTCATCATTCGTAATAAATTTCTTTTGTTTGAATGCTTTCTTTGAGATGTTCAAACATTTGCTGAATATTAAACAATACCGTAAAGGAGATGTCTAATGAATAAAAAGCATGTTTTTGAACACAGCTTTTTAAGTTCATTATAATAATTACCTCAACGATAGTTTTAGATTCAGTTCTGATATATACTGTAAAGTAAGTTAATCTAACATTAAAATTAACGTTGAGCAGGCTCACAAGCTAAGGCTCGGATTCAGGCTCAGGCTCACAATTTGAACCAGGCTCGAGCCTGCTAAGCCTGAAAAGGAGAAACGGCAAAAATTGGTGAAATTTCAGGACGTCGAACAACATTAATTGTTTGATTTAATTAGAAGTTTACCCTAAGTGTCTTTGACCCTCTGAAAATTAAGTACACCTTCGATAGGAAAAACAAAAATTTTTTACTTTGAAATTTTTTTTATAATGCGAAATTTCATTTCAATATCAATAATAGGGGCGGAGCTAAAGCTTTTTAAATGTCGAAATATTCAAAACCTTGAAGAACTATAATTTAACCCATATTAGAGTTATTGAAATTGGACTTAGCTTTTTATTCAGCATCTAATTCTCTACTTTAGTGAATTAATTTTTGAAGGAATAG
>JAQGCH010000151.1:0-31043 GCA_034699485.1 Nanhermannia elegantula
TGTTTGGTATAGCGGTATAGGAATAGCACTCACACTATTCGTTTATTTATTTATTTAATGATTTTTTAAACCATTTAATTAATGAAACATTTTTACGACACTTCTTAGAAAAAACCATTTCTGAAGTCATTTTATTAATCGATATTTCCATTTGTGATCTTTTGCAGTATTTGTTTTTAAAATTGATTTAAACCTATTTTTGAATTTATTTTATTTTTATAATTAATAATAAATAAGATTTTATATAAATATAAATAAATATAATAATAATATAATAATAAAGTATTAAAAAGTGCCAAATAATGAGTGAAAGAAAGTCGAGTTCCGAACGAAGGGATGAATCGGTGCCACTCATTGCCAAAGAGTTCGCCAAAGATTACGTCCAATCCAATGAAAGATCATTTAAACGAAGAATTGGTGTTAATATTGATAAGCATTTGAAGTCAAGCCTGAAGAGAGCGAGTCATACATTCGTCTCAACAGAAACACAACTCTTCGATGGTTTGCAACAAAAGCCCATCTCTTGTACGCAATCAAAAAGTGTCAATCATTTTGATCTGACTTGTGATCAAAATAATGACAATCAGAACAGTGATAACAGCTATTTTACAAACCAATTAATCCCTAATAATGTCCGAAATGTTCATTCGGAATCAGATTTGCATGAATTGAGTGATGGAAACAAATCTCAATCAAAGGTTTGTTATCATTATTACTGTCTTAAGACTTATTAAGACTTAAGTCTAAGATATTTTTACTTAATATTTGATACATTAATACAATTAATACCTGTACTTATTTTTTTTATCTCAAACTACTTCTCAATATTTCTCAACAGACTTCTTATGTTTTTGGCTTTTCATTGAAACGTTTATTTGATTAAACATTTTTCTCTACAATAAGTGTTTTGATTGAATTTAAAGCTTTGCAAATGATTCTCTATATTACAATATAAGTGACATTTTGCTGGCATTGTGTTCAATGCAAAACTGATTTTATTGTAATTTAATTTGATTTGAATCACAAGTATTTTTGAATTATTTATCAAGTTTTCAATCAAATTAGCGACTAATCAAATATATCGTAAAATATAAAAATAAATAAAATTATAATATAAATATTGAATTTATTTAGCATTGAAATGAGAGAAGCTTTGAGCTCAAATTTAACACTTATATCATGTCCAAGAAGTGCCATTACATACAAAGCTCTATATTATAAGTTTATTGGTTGGAACGCATGCTTTATATAAAATGATTGCAATAATATATATCATATTAGAAATGATTTAATTTTAATTATTTTGCTAATAGTTGAGAAAGTATTAAAACAGTAATTTTTTGATTATCCTAATTATTATTGAACTCAATAAATAAAGATTAATACAGTATAACGAAACTCACAACCGATAACTTCTATAATTTTTGAATGCATAGCAACTTCTTTGACATGCTATACAGTAGGGTTTTTACAATACTTTGGTTTTGCCGTTACTCAACTTATTCCTTAACAGCTGCAAAAATGAAAGCGGGGACAGCACTACATTATTTTGATAATTGTTCAAATCCTGTCCATTGTGGTCGCCCTGTGTTCGCATATTATACAGTATATTACCGTAATGTCAAAAAAGCAAAGTTCATGAACGTTAAAACAAAAAGCACTTCAATTTATCAGCAATTCATTATTGATTCAATTGATTGAAATATTATTTGAGAGGAAATATATTAAAAAAAAAGTCATTAAATAGTTTGCTTAACATATACCATGAAATTGAGGCACACATTAATTGTAGATTTTTTATGATCTGTTTATTTGAATAATTTTTGAGCTCTTGATTAAAAGTGAGTTTTATGTGTTGCGCAAATAATGTACCTATAATACATAAATATAATAATATAAATAAATTAAAATGTTATGCAGAAGTTAATCATAAGACAGGATATAAAAACACCTTTACATTAGCGTTTGTCTCACATTATCGCACACCGTATGTGACCTCAAAATATTTGTTTTAAAATTAATTTAACTATATTTATAACTAAAAATGAACATTAATATTAGAATTGGTGGGACATAGAGTTTAGAATCTGTTTTAAATAATTATTTTTACAATTGATTATATGAGCGGGACTGTAATTAAATCGAGAATTTGAGTTAACTTTAAATGTCAATTCAAATTATAGATGCTTTATATTTGCCAATAATTTAGCAAAACTTAATCTTTGGATTTTTATTCAATTAAAATCACTTAATTCATCAGGAATTGGTTCATATTGAGAAATCAGGATTTTTAATTGGACCAAAACATTATTAAACATTTAGAGCATCGGTTCTCAAACTCCCTTTTACGGATCACTAGTGGACTGCAGAGCTAAAAAATTTTAACATTAAGCTCTATGTGAATCACGTGATCAATTATATGCAAGTGGTCCGCGAGGTAAGAAAGTTTGAGAACTACTGATCTGGAATATAATAAAATCATAAATAAATAGTAATTTAGAGTTAATTTAGACATTTATTGGTATATTTGAAAAGTTTCCAGATTAGTCCACTTCTAGTCATTTTATTTTGATTGAATTATATTTCCTGATTCTACAGCAGGGATGGTCAAGGTGGTGTCCAGCCTGGATATCCAGGCTGGACCCACCTGAGATTTTATTCGAGGATACCCCCCCCCTTCGATCGACAGCCTGGATATACTCCATCAGCCTTTTTTACACAGTGTGTGAAAAAATCCTTTGGTCCCCCTTTGATTTTTTTACTTTCTACAAAAAATCCAAAATAGTCTTAAATTTAAAAATGGTCTCAGATATGTTATTTAGCGTAAGATTGTCATTAATAAACGTTTTAAAGCCATAAATAACGTTTTGAAAAATATCCAAGCTGGATCCCTCTGGTTATGGGTGAGCTTGGCCATCCCTGCCTCTACAGGTATGTCCTTCCAAACCCTTAATAACGGAATATTAGAATTTTCTACAGTGTACTGAATTTTTATGAATTCTTGAATTTCAATGGTTTTCTATGTAACCAAAGAAAAGCGCAATTTTTAAAGTTTTTTGAATAATAAATTCATGTTATGAAATATATACTGTATTATTCGCAATAATCAATTATTAATGGATGTTTTGATATAATTAGTTGACCGCTACCCTTATATATAGTTTTTTTTAAATTCGAAAAGACAAGCGTAATTTTGATGTGATGGGTTCCATGTCGTAATCTCGAAAACAAAATCTCGAATATTAATATCTCGTGTAAAAAATATCATAACAAAGCTAAGAATACACATTTGTTGTTTGTTTTATATTTTTTCAAAGAAATCATCGTAATTAATCAATTTAATAAAAAATTAATTTTTGAAAAGCAAAAATTTTTTTGAGATTTTTGTTTTCGAGATTATGACTATACGCATGTAATGTAACCATTTCATACATGTCATATACAACAAAAAAATCCATGACTGAACAGTATTAAAAATTCACGAATATTCAGCCGACTGTTGGAAAATTATGATATTCTGATTTTGATACGTTTAATAGACGTCTCATTTAATTTTTAAAAACATTTAGTTTAATGAGTTTATAATGAAATTTCAAAATAGAGTTGAATATTTATTTTTGTCAAATTCTATTTAATCTCCATTGAAATTGAATTTCGCGAAAATTAGTCAATTTTTAGAATAAAATAGTTTAATTTTTAAAATTAAATTATCAATTATTACAGTACACAATTGTGACATCTGTGTCACATTGGACTGATATGTTTTTTACCATACCATTGCGCGTTTTAACTATTTTGTATTGTTGGCTCATTGCTTGGCTAACTATTGTATCGATGAATACTTGACTCAATTGTCAGCGAAGTAGTCGTCTTGTGAGACAATTTCAATTTTTTAAGTATATCACAAGACATTCCCTTAATTGCAATTTTTTCTTCTCACGATTCAGTCTTATATCCGTTTAGATTAGTGTTATAATTATTTGCATTTCATGTCACTTCACTATATATTATCTCTAAAATAATATAAAGAATACAATCTTAAAGATTACTATATTTTACTTATTGTTTTACTAAACTCAGTAATAATAAAATATATTTCAATAAACTTTAGAATTTTATTCAATAATAACCAATTAGTCCGGTCTATAAATGAAAAACTTGATGAACGGAATATATCATTAGCTAATCATTTGCACATTCATTTAGTCATCATATACTCAATGCAGAAGTTGTCATGATTTCAAATAAATTATAACATCTATTAAATAAATATTAGTTCGTTTCGAAAGATTTAATAGACTATCCATTTAGTTCTGTATAAATTATTAGCGGAAGAATTGTATGCATATTCTAAAATATTTTATAATTTTTTGATACTCTGACATATTTCTATTATATAAATCATCAAAAAAATTTATCATCTTCTTAGTGCTGAACTTTCATATTTCTGATTTGGTTTTTTTGATGTAATATTTAATTATATATTTTATATTCTAGTCGTGATATTTTGTATCATTATTTGTCAGAACTATAAAAACTTTAAATTAACAATAAATAACTCAATGAAAATCAGTAGGTTTACAAAAGACCTTCTATTTTATAATTAATTGAAGCATCAATTTGATCAAAGCTTGTCCGCAGATTCTTTAATAGTTCTATTTTTAACACACAATTCATTATTGGTTTTTATGGGTGTGTTAAACATAAAAATTTCATTTTATTGCTTTTCAAACTTGGTTTTCATTCGAAAACTTTAATCGCATTTCTTTCGGTATAAATTAATTTAATAATTATGTATAAATCAATACATATCTCTTTAATTTCACCATTTAATTGCTTTTGTGTGTGTTTTCCTTTTAACTGTAAGTAAATTAATTAATTTAATAGTTTTTCATTCGCTTTAAATGAGTTTAATTTAAAAGAAATAACTTAACGAATATCTAATTGCTTAACATCTACATTGTTTTGCTTATTTCATTATTTACAAGTATTTTAATGTCATTAAAATTCATTTTTTATTTATTTTACTTTTAATTAAATCTATTGTTGAATATTTGAATTATTGGCTTATTCTTATATTTATTTTCAAAAAAAATACTAAAATATGAAAAATTTCTTTGTAATCTTTATTCTTTTATTAATTTTTAATCAAAGTTAAGCTCATATTTTTATATTATTAGTAGAGGTACAGTATATCTGAATATGTTATGATATGATTTATTGTATTTATTTATATTTGAAAATTATCATTAATGATGACAAAACCGACAAAACGGGGCAAAAGATCACTAATCTGTATAATTAAATACTAAATATAAAATAATTATTATAAGTTATATTGAAGTTAACTAGAGATTGAGATTCATTATCTTGAGATTTCCCAACTATACAAATACAAATTCCTCTTTATCGGAAGTTCTTATGTATTATCTGATAAAAAAGCAAAATTATCAAAACATAATACTTGATGTTCACATGCTTTTAATCACTTGGGTTTCTCATAATTATAGAACTACTTGAGTCTTGAGATACTGACACATAAAACAATGTCATGATACGGGTACAGGTATGACATACTAAATATTTGTTACGTTTTGATCTATATTTTCGATTAAAATAGTATTCATTTTTTTTTAATTAGAAGAAAAAGTCATTAAATGTTCTTACGACTAAATATATCTCTTAAATATCCGCTGAATATGATTATACAGCGCAAATTTATAATAATTCGCTAATTTTCAATAATAGCGATCGAACTTTAGAAAATTATGAGGAAAACTGTTTCTCTTTGTGGTTCTCTCATGAATGTTAATTTCAGAAATAATTTCTTATACAATATTGAAATTTAATTGACATACGAAGCTATTTATGTAATGAAAGCTACTTCTATGTAATTATGTATTTAAATGCCTTCATTATTATCATTAAATAATTGCAAACAAAGTAGATTATTTAGTTTTGCATAACCATATACTTCTTTGTCAGTAAATGGCTGTAAAAGATTCAAATGATAGCATTTACCTTAAAGTCAATACAGACTCGCGTCAATTATTTGATGCGAAAACCAATTACAACTTACTTATTAAGTTATATAACATTTAAACTGCATTTACACTCAGAACTAGTCCTCAAAATTATTAAATGAGTTCAATAAATAATAACAAATTAAATACCAGTATTACTATTTCTCCATTATTCTATAGAATATTAGTAAAAAGCAATAGTGGGCCTCACCTAATAATTTAAATAATGTTTTTCTCAGATTTAAAAAATATGGTGAACACTATATTATTCTATATTCAAATGTTGAGTAAGTTTAACTTTGACATTAAGTCTACGCTTTTCTATTCTAGAAATATTCTATTTATATATATGTGTAGATAAAAATACTCCTTATTTATATTCAAATTCTTGGATAATTTGTAATGCTTTTATTCACTCATTTCAAACCTTTTACATAAGTCTAAATTATTGAATAGTAATTGAATTAATCATTTTTTAAGTGAAATATCAACTTTATTGTCGTTAAAATATGAAACAAAATAATCCAATATTAATAAAGATTAGATTCTTGTATTTAAAACATGTCACGATTTGAAGCGTATATTTATGCCCTGTTTATGCCTAATTGAATGGTGTTTTATGAAGAGTGAAATCTTGTTTAAGCTTTGTTTTTCTGCGTTTTGTCAATAAATGTTGCATTCAATTAGAAAGTGAAGAATCATGTTTTGGATCATTTTTGAAATTAGAACTGTTTGTAAAGCAAATAGTGCAATAAAAAATTCACCGCAAAATCGACTCAGATGTTGAACTATTGTTTTGAAGATAGCACTCAATTAACACATATATGTTATTACTTTTGAATAAGTTAACAGCCAATTGATTTAACTGTAAGTTAATAAATAGGAAAATAGTTTGAAACATTGAAAACTGGGTGACAAATATATAAATTAGTTGAGTTGGTTATCAACAGAGTTCTTTGCTGTCACTTTTCTGTGTTGGTTTACCTCTAATAATAGTCGTTCCAATTGAAATACTTGAAAGTTTTGCTTCGCTCATAAGTTTTGATAGTTTGAAATGCTTGCACTGCAAGTATAGCTATGAATGTGCAGTTCTTCAGGTTTATTCCCAAACAAGTTGGAAACTTCATCGGCAGTTCATTTTTATTTTGTAAACATTGGTGAATGTTTTGATAAAATTAATTGAATAAAGTTTTCAATAACTCTACAAAACTATACAATATTTATATAACAATCTATTGTTATTTCAGAGCCAAACATCCGCAGAACTTTTGGAAATGAGTAATAATTGTATGAGAAAATCGTTATCGGCTGAAAAGGGCAGTGATGATCATCAAAATCAGTCTCGCTTTCAAGTGGCAAAAGTGTCCGATGAATACGATTCTGGAGATACTATTCATAATATGCCATCAAAAACTCATCAGTTGACAGTCGATTATTCCAATACTTATTACGACACAAAAAATCTTAAAAGTTTGAGACACTATACTCGAGAAGCTCTTCCAAGGGTTGACAATTACCGGAACATCCTTTCAGTTCACGGCCATATGACAAGACCAACTCTGGATGAGTTACACGGCGTCCAAACCACTATTCATCCCGAAGCTAATAAAGTGAGTTTTCAAATATGCATAACTTATAGATAGGATAGCTATTGAAGGCTCGCTTGAGGCCATATATCGTAGAATTTCATTTAACTTCTATAACAGATTGGTTGCTATTTATTGCTATATAAAGGCAACACCACTTTCAAAAGTCATCTTATGTTGCCGTCAATGAACTTAAGAGTTGTTCTTCTATTATCATATTTTATCACAAAAAAAACTTAGAATAACACTATTTTTTCATTAAAATAATGCACTCCTTTATTATTATATAAATACAAGCTATCGGACCCGTTCAGAAGAACGGAGAAAAAATAGTACACAATAATACTCGACTTGCATACTACAAATACTGTGCATATATTGGTTACTGGAAAGGTCCCTCAATTTTTCCACAGAAAAGCATTGGTGCCGTAGCCTTTACTTCGCTAATTCGACCACTTTTCGGGAAAATTAATTGGCACCTTTCATGTCATACTGATCCTCAGTATATCATTGGTTCGGCTGTATAGTGACCAGTATTTGCGTGTATCCAGAGGTAGACACACAAATTACTGTCATTATTATGTGAGATCAATATTAGATAAACTCATTTCAATTTCAATCAGATTTCACTTTTCTATTCATATGTTCTCAGATTTCTGTTTAAATAAGTAGAAATTAAATCTATTGATAATATAAGTTACTGGAGATATTGGTTTTCAACTTATCATTGAATTGATTAAAGTTTATAGTTTTGAAAATCGAGATTAAATAACACGCTCTCAAAAAATACTGAATGAAAAGAGCAAAATATATGGATAAATAAATGAATTTTAGTTTAACTGATGAGCGTTTAAAGCAGCGGCTTTTCAAAAGCATTTCTTACATTTGTAAGTTAATAGTTTTCTACCGTTCTCTTATTTTAGTTCTATTCTTAGCTTTAAAACAATAATTGAGTGATAATATGCGATAAAATCAAATATTTTTAGAAAGGTGTGGTTCTTATCCCTAAACACTTCAATTTTATAGGGTTTGATGCTGTCTTAGTAAACGCTCTCTTCATATCAATTAATGAATAGATTTAAGCGCTTCTATTAGTGATTCCTATTTTAAATTCCCTGTATTTGATATAAAATCTTTTACTTTTAGCTATTTTACTGTATTCAACGATATCTCAATAGTAAGTTATTTAACCTTATAATTGAACTCAAAGAGTATCACTTTTAGTTTATTTGATTGAGAACTAACCGTCGTTCAGTCAATGTCTGCAAATTGATGTTAAAGTCATAAAATGTATAAATTTACTTTTATCTCAATCTGACTTTCTTTTCAAAATTATTATTTAGTATTTGAAACATTTTGAAATAAAGGTTCATAAATGTTAACTCAATAGCTCTCAAGTTAGGGAATTGAGTCTTAAGTTTGGGCTCAACTTAAAGAAAAAACGATAGAATGTGTATCAGACCTTCAAGACTGAGTACTGGTTGAACAACTTATTTAGTTATCACTTTTGTATTGATGACTTTCGGGTCTCATTCTTAACAGGTTTTCAATTTTTCATGACATACTATTTTGTAAATCAAATTTTCCAATTATTGATAGTTTCAAGTTATTAAATGAGTGAACGATCTATAAAAACTAGAGTTATTTTTGTTTTAATTTAGAATCAATGAATTTCTTTAAATATAAATCTGTCTCAAAAACAAGATTTAGCGATGAAAAAACTTTAGAAGCTACTTTTTACCAAATACCATCTTTGCATCTTCACTGGTGTTAACACTTTATAACTGTTTGCCTTTAAATATAAGAAGAATCCTAAGTCTGGAAACTTTCTTAACTATTATTTAGTATTTATTTATTTTTAATTGTTTTAAATTAATTATAATTTTAGGTATCTATGAAAATAGTGCATAATGTTAATAAAAGTTATGTTTATACTAATTAGAGTTCCTTTCAATCAATAAAGAATAAGCAATACAGAGAACCTAACTTATTATAAAATCAGTTTTTATATAAATTACTAGAATTTATTCAAAATATAGTCTCTTTAGACAACTCTTGGGAATCCATAATTATTATAACATAAGTATTAGACTGAAAAATATAATATTTGTTCAATCTTTATATTGATGATTACTCAAATATCACAATGTTCTTAAATTATTAAATGTTAATGAAAAGAGAACAGAGATTTTGTCAATAGTATGATTATGACAAATTAATGATAACTATTTTCTAGTTAGAACTCAAACGCATAAGAGATAATAAAACTGAAGCCACAAAACTTGCATTTTGACTCAAACAAACATTACTGCTAATAATGCAAATCTTTTTACAGATCTTCTTTATTAAAGTGACTTTTAGAGTATGCTATAGGATGGCACACAAATTGGTTGTCACTTACATTTATTGAATTGAATACCACAATAACATTGCTAACATTCTCAGCCATTTCTAGCATTTATTTTTTTTTAATAAACTGTAAAATTTATTTGGTTCAGACGACCAGAAGTAGTGCTTACTTTCTCTCAATCAAAGATTTTTTAGAGGTTAAGGTCGAGACAATTGACTGATTTTCATATACTATAAATGTTTACATTTATGCTAAGAAATATCATGACTGAACTCAATTCCACTAAAGATTTAATTTTCGACTAAAACAAGTTTGAAAGTTAGACTTGAACAGCAGTGACCTTCATTCTACCCTAACTCTCACCCTTAACCTGTATAAACCACTAAATATTAATAAATTGAATTTTTCATATGTTATGAACAGAGAAACACAAAATAAGTTAAAAATAAGTTAAATAAAGTAATAGCGAAACAAACCCTTAAAGTAATTCTTTAAGTTTTTATCAAACAAATTATCAAATTACTAAACACTCAATAAATGATTGCTTTTAATTCATAATTTGTAAAGAATTGCCAGAGTTGAGAAA
Source organism: Nanhermannia elegantula (assembly GCA_034699485.1). Classification (NCBI taxonomy): domain Eukaryota; kingdom Metazoa; phylum Arthropoda; class Arachnida; order Sarcoptiformes; family Nanhermanniidae; genus Nanhermannia; species Nanhermannia elegantula. The sequence goes on from JAQGCH010000151.1 coordinate 10,546, forward strand.
ATACTTGAGAAATAATCAAAAATTACTCATTACTCGTGTGAACTGTTACCGAAAGGGTTTCAATTTAGAACCTGTCTTACACTTAAGTTATGCACTCAAGAAGACAACTGCTGCAGAACTACTATTCTTTTCTATTTGAACGTGTTTTCTCTCAGACAAAAAGCACATTAATTTCATGGTTTGCATTCAATTCTTTAAAATAAGTTCTAATTTTATACAAGTTTGCATTGATTTCATTAATCACATATTTTTAAAATTTTTATTTTTGGAATAATTACACAATTTTGCGCTTATGAGTGCGCTGTTTGATATTTATCATTGAACCGAAGTGAATGATCGTTTCAATATTCTGAAGCAATTAGAATATTTTTATTCAAATTATATGCAAACAATTTAAGACTTCATTGACTTAAATAAGATAATCCCTGAAGAAGATTGTTATAGATTTAGATGGAGATAGTTTAGTGCCTCACAGTCAATGTGATTCACACTATCCTAATCTGACATAAACCGCTTTAATACCTTTGAGTCGGAAAAGCGGTATATAAATGAATAATCAAGTGTTATGGACTTAATAGTAAACATATGGCTTAACGTCAAAGAATCAAATCTTGTGTAAAACTGATTAAAATATCGGCAGTTTAATAGAAATATGTAATTTACATACGTTATTTGCAAAAATTATTTGAAAATTTACATAAGGGTTTCCTTATTAGTTTGTTAATACTGTCATTTGTGGTTCTTTTTTATGTCAAATAACTCATTTCATTCAATTGAATATAATTTAGATCAATGCACACTTGAATCATATCTAAACTTATAATATGCAACAAATTAGTGCAAAACATGTGATGAAATAAAATAAAAAAGTGTTACAGTATTTTTATTTGTATTGATGAACAAATATGTTTTGGTGAATATCTTTTAAAAGTAACTAATTTTTCAGTGAACTGAGTTCAATAGACTATGCTTTTCTACAGCTATTTAAATAATTCAATTATATACAGCATTTTTGGGATTTTTAGAATATTTATTTCATTCATTCATTTTGTTCAATGTTTATTCAGTAGTTTCAAAAATTCTTTAATTTAAATATTTTAAGAATAATTCATTCAATTATTGCAATACATTTGCAAAAGTGGAGTCATAACAGCCCAGTGGAGAGGTGACGAGCTTTTAATCGAAGGGCTTCGAGTTCGAACCCCTAACACTACACTAATTTAACGGTGATATCAAGCAATCTGTAGGCCCTCAGCATTAGCCCACTCAGAAATGGAGTAAAACTTAAAACAATCTCATTCTAATTTCCGGAAAAATGACTTAAAAAGATATTATGTTATGTTTTAATAAGTATAGTCTCACTCTTGAGTATAATATGTCCCAAAATGAAGCAATTCATGAGTAGCATACGGAAGAATCTTGGGCTTATCAGAGATAAGAGAGTTTTTGCTCCATCCAAATAGTTTTATATATAAATTATAGATTTGTTTATATCTTTTAAATTCTAATCAATCTTTATTAGGCTTAGAAGTTATAAGAAGTTGGCTTTTAATCTATATTATCATTTATGAGGTTACATTTCAAAAGGGCCAAAACAAAAGGGCGCAAATACCAAAGGGCCAAATTTCAAATTTATTTTCAAAAATTAATATAATCCCATTTATTGAGTAGTCCAAATCAGACTTAAGCAAGGTATACAAAATTTATTTTGAAGCTCCAGTGGGTGATTCAGAAAATTTTGAAAATTCAGGGGGGGGGGTAAATTCACCGATTTTGAATGGCAATATTTTCAAAAATTTGTTTTTCCCGCTAAAATTTTTAAAAAATCGTGTAAAAACTTACATTAATATTAGTACTGACTAAACAAGAAAAGTATATATTTCGTGTCAAAAATCCTTGGGAGGATCTAGAGATCACTTGGGATACCAGGGTAAATTTTTAGAGCCTAGGAGGGGGGTCCTACTACCTACATACAATTTTTGAAAATAAATATTAAAATTGGTTGTTTTGTATTTGTGTACAAATGATGACAATTATAATAATAATGATGATATCCTAAATATGTTGTATAAATCCTAAATTATATTAATACTGATTAATAATCAATAATAAACTACAGTAGAATTATATCCAAATGACATGCAGTATCAGAAATAAAGGTTTATTTATTTTACAGAATAAAGATCAGCTTAAAAACCATGGAGAAGTGAATACAGAGAACGCAGTCAAGTTCGGTTGGATTCAAGGAGTGCTCGTAAATATTGCTATTTTTTATATCTATTTGTCAATAGTTTAATATTGACGTCCAATTAAATCATTTTTGTCATTCATTTAAGGTTCGATGCCTTCTAAACATATGGGGAGTAATGCTATTTCTGCGTCTTTCTTGGGTTGTCGCACAGGCTGGTATTGGGCTTGGAGCTCTTGTCATAATCGTCGCTACTGTTGTCACAACTATTACTTCCATATCTATGTCAGCCATTTGTACGAATGGAGAAGTGAGAGGCGGCGGTACTTATTATATGATCAGTCGATGTTTAGGTGAATCTGCTATTAAATAGTTTTGTTTCATAATGTTTTATAAAATGTTGATCTTAATCAGGCCCTGAGTTTGGCGGTGCGATTGGTGTCATATTTTCGATTGCGAATGCAGTGGCAGTTGCCATGTATGCGGTCGGCTTTGCTGAAGCTTTCAGGGATTTGCTTAAGGTATGTGTTCTTTTCAATAGATTATCTTTTTAATGTCTGCATAAAAGCGGTGTTTTCTGTTATCACTTTCGGATATTATTTTATATGCTGTGATATCCCTTTTGCCAATTGTTAGGCTTACTGTCGATCACTGGCTTTGAGTTTGGTCTTGTCTCAGATCCAACTCATTGCACAATTCCCTGTGACTGTACTGTTTGTCCGACAGTTTTCTTTTCAAAATTAAAGTCATAAATATTTTGAAAGCTTCAATTTATTCAAACAAATTTTTAAATTTCTTTTCAATATTTAAAAAGAATATTTTTTTAATCATTCCAAAGATTCTATAAATAGTGAGTTATAATCAAAATGTTATTGTATTTATCGAAACCATATTTATAGACAAATGACACACAATTAATAGACGGCGGTCTCAACGACGTAAGAATAATAAGTGCTGTAACAGTTTGTTTATTACTTGGTGTTGCGATAATTGGAACTGAATGGGAAACAAAGGTATAATACTTTTGCTTTAATTTTATTTTTCAAATTGTTAAAAACTGATAAAAATCTTATTCAATTTGAATTTAAGTTAATTTTGAATGACGTCAATATTTTTTGAATGCTTCAAAATTTAAACTTAAAATAGACGATGAATTACTTTACGCGAATAATTAATTGTGTAATTTAGGCCCAAATAGTGCTGCTTATCATTCTGCTGATAGCAATGGCTGATTTCTTGATTGGATCAGTCATACCTCCTAGTGATGAGAAAAAATCGAAAGGATTTGTTGGTTGGGATGGTATGTCATATTTTTCAATAAATAATTCCGTTTATTGATAGACTTCATTTTTAGGTCAATTAATTGTTGACAATTTTGTGCCGCGATTTGAGAGTGAGACGTTTTTCTCAGTATTTTCCGTATTCTTTCCCGCGGCCACAGGAATTCTGGCCGGTGCTAACATTTCAGGCGATCTTAAAGTACGTTTATTTCTAACTGATATGTCAAAAGCTAATCAAGAGTTTACGTAATAACTGTTTCTATAAATTTTACTGATTTTTATTATTGTAATAAACTCTTGTACTAGTAATTGATTAAATTAGAGCTGCATTGTATTTCTCAATAGGATCCACAGTCAAGTATTCCTCGCGGAACTCTCTTAGCGATAGCGATCACAACTATAAGTTATCTTTTATTTCTATTTATATGCGGTGCAACAGTAGTTAGAGATGCAAACGGAATAGTAGATTATGTGCGAAATTATTCCTCAAATTATAGCCAATATATAACTAACTGTCAATTGGGTCCAAATGGGAAATGCGATTATGGTTTGTCTCATTTCTATCAAGTCGTTGAATTGATATCAGCTTTTGGACCATTAATATACGCCGGAATATTTGCAGCGACTCTCTCCTCAGCACTGGCCAGTCTGGTCAGTGCTCCCAAAGTCTTTCAGGCTCTTTGTAAGGATAAACTCTTTCCTCTTATTGAATACTTCGGAAAAGGGTTTGGAAAGAATAATGAGCCGCGAAGAGGATATATTCTCGCATTTTCTATAGCACTCGCCTGTTGTCTAATCGGAGACCTCAATGCGATCGCGCCTATCATATCAAATTTCTTTTTAGCCGCTTATTGTCTCATCAATTTTTCGTGCTTTCACGCATCGTTTGCCAAATCGCCTGGTTTTAGACCTGCCTTTAAGTACTACAATATGTGGTGCAGTTTATTGGGTGCTATTCTTTGCCTTATCGTAATGTTCGTAACTCATTGGTCGACAGCACTCGTCACTTTTGTCATTGTCTTAGCATTATATTTATGGATTTTACATCGAAAACCAGGTTTTTATTATAAATTTTGTAAATTATTTTTTTTAAAACAATAATAATAAGATCATGTTATAAAAAATGAAGTGTAAGTTATAGTTTTGGAAAAATAACTACATTTCAATTCTTTAAGGAATCTCTAGTTTTTTTCTTCTATTAAATTAGATGAAAATCCATAAAATGCTAAAATTATAATCACTATTAAGATTAAAATTTGAATTTAAATAGATGTGAACTGGGGCTCATCAACACAGGCACAGACATATCGATCAGCATTACATTCAGTATATCGTCTAAATCTAGTTCCAGATCATGTCAAAAATTTTAGGTATAGAACATGATTTGGAGAGAAATAATTTATGACTTTGCATAAAAATTTCATTCATTTAGACCTCAAATTTTAGTTTTGACTGGAAATCCTTCTTTCCGACCACCACTCGTCGACTTTGCATATAGTGTTTCCAAAGGAATTGGTCTTATTGTTTGTGGTCATGTCGTTAATGTATAATTATTTATTACTTATGAGATTGTATTACAAAATCCTAAATTGATTATTATTTTAGGGATCAATATCGCAAAGAGCTCGCAATTCTCTTATTCAAGAGTCAAACTTTTGGCTCCTGAAGAGAAAAGTTAAAGGCTTTTATAACTTAGTAGAAGAAGAAACACTCACCAAAGGAGTTAAATCTATGATTCAAGTGAGCCCTACTTTATTATCAATTAAAATCATATTTAGATTTATAAAATAGTGAATATTATTATTTATAGTCAGTAGGAATGGGAAAACTGCGTCCAAATATAGTTATGCTTGGATTTAAGTCAAACTGGCAGACCAGTGAACCTGAAGAAGTGATTGACTACTTCAATACTATACAGTACTATTGATTTTATTATTTCATTATTAATTTAAAGCTTTTCTTCTCATTATCTCAAATGAAAAAATTAAATATTTTTATGATTAATTTTACTTTTATAATAAATTAGTAATATATTCGACAAACATCTGTCTCTTGTGATCATTCGTTTGCCAAATGGTTTGGATTATTCACGTTATGGAAGAATATCGGAAATACTTGAGTGCATGAATGAAAACGGGATGCTTTCCGCCGGAAGATTCTTAAATGCGTCCTATGTTAGCATCGATTTGTCAAAAGAAGACCTCAGTCAGAACGGACATCATTTGTCTGCTATGCATATTTCACACCGTAAGCATTGGGATCGTTTTGATTTTTTATAAACTTACTGTCTAATGACTTAAAATTGTTCAATAAGGAGGTAGTATTAGTTCTCGTGATTCGATTCCATCGACGCATAGTTCTCAAAGAGATGTGAGTGCACCACAACAACCATATGCCATATCAAACAATCCGACAGGTGGAATAAAAGATGTGCCCAAAGAAATATTGATGGCTGTCAACCAATTTCAACGCAAACAAAAGAAAGGCTTTATCGACGTTTGGTGGCTATACGACGACGGAGGGCTCACTTTGCTATTGCCTTATCTGTTAAGCACTAGAGGACAATGGAAAGGATGCAAATTAAGGGTATTTTCTTTGGCCAATAAAAAAGATGACTTAAACACTGAACAGCGAAATATGGCGGCTCTGCTCAGCAAATTCAGAATCGATTATTCAGATGTTAAAGTGATATCAGATATTGTGAAACCACCACAAGAGTCGAGTAAAAAAGAGTTTAAGGATTTGATATCTAAGTGGAGAATTAAAGATTCGGACAGCAGTAATTGTGATGCTAATGGAGATGAAAGTGAAAGTGAAAGCACAAATAAATTAATTATTACTGATTCTGAATTGCTCGCACTTAAGGATAAAGTGAGAAATAAATTTACCAAGAATATATTTTAAAAATATTTGTTCATATTATATTATATTTTAAAAACAGACCTATCGTCATATGAGGCTTCGAGAGCTGCTTTACGAACACTCTAAAGACGCGACACTTATTGTAATGTGAGTTTCATTTAAAAACTATTCAATTCTAATTTCATGTAATTCATTCATTAATTCTAAACTTGTTGACCAACTTTTAGGACTTTGCCTATGCCTCGAAAGGGAACGTGTTCCGCGGCATTGTATATGGCATGGCTCGAAACGCTTACACATGATTTGCCGCCTTTTATGCTTATAAGAGGAGATCAAACAAATGTTCTCACTTTTTATTCCTGAATCATTTTATTGTGCTGTACATCAGATTATTTTAGTTTTACAATTAATATAATCGCTAACTTTTAATATAATTAAAGGGTGTGTTCGTCTGAAGACATGTCATATTTAAAAATTCATTTATTTTTTATTTCACTAATTATTTTGATAATTATAGAAATTAAATGTATATCGCATTAAATGATGATTACTCTTATTAGTACACATACGCTAACAATTTACAGTACAGTACGTATCGGTGCTAAAGTAACTTTCACGTCATATTAATAAAAGTGTATCTCTTTTTTTAAACAAATTGAGATTTTAAATAATCAAATATATGTTGAGAGAAAATTCTTTGCATTTAATTTTTTAAAATTTTGATAATCAAAACTGTAAGAAAACTATGAATAAAATACAAACAGCTTTTTTTCTCAAAATAGTGCATATACGGTATGAGACGCTGTCATTGAGAGAGTAACCCAATTATTATGAATTGTATATAAATTAGAGTTTGCAACAGACCATCCATATGTACAGTAAAGGTGCAACTGGTTTGGGTTGGGTTTGGGTAGAGATTAAAATTTTGCAGTTGGGTTGACATTTGTCAACCCAAACCCGAACCCATTTGGTTCTTATTTGGGTCAGATTTTAAAGAAAAGGTGTGAATTTAAATTCTCAAAACCATCTAAAAGTAAGGATAAGTAGATAGCATATACTTCAAGCATTATTTAAAATCAAATATCCAGTACTTATTTTTATAGATTAACTTATTCTTTATTAAATTACTTCACAATTTTAAAATTAGTGAACCTAACACGATAATTAAAACATTGAACATAATGATAAAAATAAGAGCGTTCCATGGAGTGAAGGTTAATGTTCTCCATAGGCTCGAAAACTCTGAGCCTTAATTCTGAGCAGGATCCAAAAAAGAGCACGAGTCTCTGACTCCAATCATAACCTAATGCGTGACCATGTAAGTTTTCAGAACATTATATTACAGAAACATATCAAAAGTGCTTTTATTTTAAAAAAACATTAAAAAATGAAAACTAAAGAATTTGAAGCAAAATATAAAGTTATAATGAATTAAAGAAAAACTTATGTGTATATACACTTTAGGCTTTATATATTAAGCGTGAGCTATAGTCTTTTGGGTTGCAAATATACGAACTAGTTGCAGCTTTAATGTGCAGCATAACAATTGTTAAAAAGTATTACTATCACATGCATTACAGAACAGCAAAGTTTGATTAAAGATTGATTTACAGGTAGTTTTTTATTTGGACAAAACTCAGTAGATATTCAATTATTTGAAATATATGTCAAAAAATGACGATTTCTTTGATTGACACTGTTTTATCAAATCATTTCACATTTGTTGTTTGGTCCAAACGATGGAATCGATTGCTATTTCTTGTACTAAAGGAGTAATCCGGTTGTGGTTCTACTATGTATGAAGTGATGGTAGGGAACAAAGAAGATCATTGGTAGAGAAGACTCAACTTTGGAACAGTCTTTCATCAATTTTTAAAGATCAAACATTTTTCAACATTTACTGTTTTGCTTAACTAATCTTCAAATAGAAATAATTATTAAGCTTTCATTGACGGCTATTATCATAGTTTTAAAGATATGAAAAATAGATTATTTTTAAAATCAAATAATAGTATAACTGTTCTTCTCGTAATGAACTTTACTAAACACATCGCTTTCCAGGAATTTATATGCGAAGTAATGAAACAGTTCTGTAACGATAAAAGTTATAAATAGTGATTCACACTCAGAAGTTCACACTCGCGCTCACGTTTTGTGCAGAGCGTTACAAAGTTTTAAGCAGACATTCCCAAGGGAGGGGGTCAGCTCATGTTGACCCCGATCAGGATTCTCAAAATCATGAATTTAGAAATAGTCTCAGAAAATGGATGATTTTCGGAAGCTAAAAGTTCGCTAATTTCATGATTTGAAGCATATTTTCTTACGCAACACATCATTTTTTATTTTAAGGGAATATGCGATTACTGTGCCATTCAATACATCAATTATTTAAAACTCAATAATATGTATTAAAATTTAAAATTAAAAACTGATAACTTTCTTACTTTTTGCGCAACATTTAAGGCATGACTTTGCGGTGGTTTTGTGGACGTTGAGTCACATTATTTTCTAACTTTATCAACACTTTAGAGTGAATGAAACATAAATGACTCTCAATTCACTTTTTGTGCATTTGCTTCGAGTTTTTATTAGATGTGTTTGGATTTTGTTTTACAATTTTAAACAAATACTCTAAAGCGTTGATAAAGTTAGAAAATAATGTGACTCAACGTCCACAAAACCACCACAAAGTCATGCCTTAAATGTTGCGCAAAAAGTAAGAAAGTTATCAGTTTTTAATTTTAATATGAATTCACGCAACAAAAACTTTAATGAATATGTGTTTCATATTTTTTAATATATAATCAGTGATAGAGCTCGTGCTCGAGCACCAAGTCATCAAAATTGATAGGTTTAAAGACTTTTAACGTAAAATATGTTAATTTTATTTGAGCTCTAATTTAATTTGTATATTGATTTACTAATTAATGATACGCATTAATAGAATACCCCGAACACGCTCTATATTATCAAATAAACGTTAGAAATATTAGAAAAACATTTATACGACTAAATAATATGGCAAAATGTGTCAATTTACTAAAACTTAGTGCGAGTGCGAGGGGGTCATGTGCTCTGAGCCACCCGAGCACCAAATGCTCGAGCACTTAACATCACTGTATTTAATACACTTTTGACACTCGACCGAGTGGTGAGAAACGAATAGGTATTAATATTAGGAGAGATTCATTAAGTACGTACGCACTGATAGGGGAGTCAGTCAAAAGCGTACACTCATATTCTCATATGTTTAACATTAAGTCACGTGTGAAAATGCGTATATAGGGGGAGGGGGTCTAAAAATTGACCTTTTTGCGTACGTACTTAATGTATCTCGCCTTAGAACTGAATCTGCACTGTAAGGGTCTCTTACAGTGCAAACGTATGACGTACTTTACGTCATATTATTATCACATTTTGAACAACAATTTCTATTGGTTTTTGAGATTATATTTAACGGAAAATAAGGCGCAAACCATTATGTGATCACTCAATACAAACACTCATTCAAAGCCTTCAAAGTATTAACGATTTTATTCATTAATATTTGATTTTATTTTTAATTGTATTTCATTTAAAGTAAATCTTATTTTAATTAATAAATTATAAACAATTGGATCACTTGAGAGATGCGTCCCGTGTATGACATGTTTTATATTTTTTAATTTATTTTTCAATTTTCAAAAATAATTGTTATTTTCAAATATTTTTTTGTAATCAATAGTTATGTAAATAATATTTAAATGTAATTAAAATGTATTCAAATGTATTGCAGTCGACCCAAAACGCCACTCAAAAAGTCTGGTCCGCCCACAAAACCGAAGCCAAATTTGAACAACAGAGACAACAACCAAAACAAAGAACCGGTGGAAGTGTATTGTCGTCTTCGACCGCTTTCTAATTATACGGATCTGTTGGCTGTGCGAAGAGTTGCGAACAGCAATACTCTCATCCGATTGTGTGCTCCGAACGGCTCTCGAACTGATCTCTTCTATAAATTCAAACATGTCTTCGATGAGAACATATCACAGAAAGTGCTGTTCGAAGAGATCGCTCTTCCGTTGGTGACAGACCTCATAAACGGCAAAAACGGTTTGTTTTGCTTCTTATTAAACACTTATTTAATGTTTGCTTTAATTTAATTGTCAGGTCTTTTATTCACATACGGAATCACCTCTTCTGGAAAGACCCACACAATAGTCGGTTCCCCACAAGACTCTGGTATTCTTCCGCGTTGTTTAGACGTGATATTCAACAGTCTTATGAACAATAACTTACAGAGTCGTAAATATGTGTTTATACCCGACGGTCAGAACCACTTTGAGATTCAGTCAACTCCTGACGCTTTGCTTCAGTGGCAGAAAGAGCAGAAGGAGAGAAATGCTCCCAAAACACCCTCAACGCCAGCCTTCTATTCGAGAACTCCTCGATCGGCAAAGAGAACAGAGTGGACACCGAGAAGGAAAGAGAGCTCAGAGGACTGGGAGTTGAGAGTTAAGGATAACTCAATAATTGAAGAAATAAATAGTGATAACAATTACGCTGTATTTGTTTCATACGTTGAGATTTACAACAATTATATTTACGACTTATTGGACGACTCCATGGATTTGCTCAAAAGTCAACGACAGCCACAATCGAAAGTCCTTCGAGAGGATAACAGACGTCGAGTTTTTGTGAACGGAGGCACTGAAATAGAGGTGAAGAGTGCTGACGAAGCGTTCGAAGTGTTCATCAAAGGTGTTCGCCGGCGTCGTATCGCACACACAAACCTCAACACTGAGTCGAGCAGATCTCACAGCGTATTCACCATCAGATTAGTTCAGGCGCCGGTAGACTCGAACGGAGAAGAAGTCATTCAAGACGAAAGATTCTTAATTACGAGTCAGCTCTCAATTGTTGATTTGGCCGGAAGTGAGAGAACAGTTCGCACTCAAAACACTGGCGACAGACTTAGAGAAGCGGGAAATATAAATAACTCACTGATGGCTTTGAGGAACTGCATCGACATCTTAAGAGAGAATCAACAAAATAATGGCAATAAAGTGGTCCCGTATCGAGACAACAAACTGACGCATTTGTTTAAAAGCTATTTTGAGGGCGAAGGCAGTGTCAAAATGATTATATGCGTGAATCCGAGTGCTGTTGATTATGATGAAACTCTGGTTTGTATTTGTTTTTATTATATTTTGACATTCATTTGAAAAATGAAAATATTATTGCATTTAATGATAGCATGTCATGAAATTTGCTGAACATTCTCAAGAAGTATTAGTCACCAGAGGTTTTAATCCCATGAATCGCATCAATTATCGCGAGACTTTACCCAAGTTTTACGAAAATTTGGGTGGAGTTGATTTGGCGGCTATTAATATAGTGGGTCCGCCTTTCCCAACATCACTGGTGAGTCTGCATTCGCTTGTTTTAAGAGACAATTTAATTAATTGTAATTGAACTGTAATGAATAGCTTCAAGACCCTGAAGATGACAAAGTATTCCCGGAATGGCTCGAATGCTTACAGGAAAGAAAGAAAAACAAAGAATCAAAATTTGAAAAATTGAAAGAAACCCGTAAATAATTTAAATTTTTGTAAAATAATCAAAATTTATAAATAGTTTTGATTTTGCAGAACTAGCTGTAAGACAAAGAGTGGCAGAAATAGAACGCGAGAATATGTATTGCAAACAAGAAATGAGTGTAATGCGAATGGATTGTGAAGCGCGCGAACATCAGCTCAAAAATCTAGAAAACAAATGCTTTCAAACAGAAAGAATTTGTGAAACACATCTCAAAAAGATTACAGAACTTGAAAGAAATTTGAGAACTTGTGAAAGTTCTGTGGAAGAAAGGAACAGATTATTATCACAACAGGAACTCGAAATGGAAAGATTGAAAGCAAAAATGCGCGAAAAATTAGATTTAGAACGAGATCGACTCAAAGGAATGTTCGAAAGACTTTTGGCTGAAAAAGAGGCTCAACTGGAAAGAGAACTTTGTATTTCAAAAGATAAGATGAATTTAGTGAAACAGATCCTCAACGCAGACGCTAATTCAGAGTTATTAAGAGAATTCTTTTATCCAATTTCACAACCGGGTGTCAGACCTTCGAGTGGTGGTAATAACGGTCCGAGTGCTCCGTCCACTGGTATTGATAGTCAAGCGAGTACTCAAACACCACAACAAGTTTTAAAGAGAAAGTCTGAATACGATTTAGCACATTATGGGAGCCCTTTAGTAACCAATCAATACATGATTGCATCTAATAATACGCCACAATCTCTCGCTAGTGTTGGACAAGAATCACATAATCCGCCTCCAGTTGTGAATCCGAGACACAGGCGTTCACTCTCTAGTGGTAATGAGAAGTGGATAGACCACAGACCTCCCGGAACTATTGATTTGGGAACTGTTTTGCGACCAAAAATCAAAAATAAAAAATCGGTTACAAATGTGAAATCAATCGATGTTCTTAAAGACGCGTCAAAGTATGCGCTCACTCATCACGAGGCAGACATTATGGGACAGGTCGAGACTCAGATTTTCAAAGGAGAAGTCATCCCATCGAGTACTGGCGGCGCACAAGTTATTTTCAATGACATCGAAACTCTCAAACAGGGTTCACCTCCTGTTAGGTATTATTAAAAAATAAATCGAATAAATGATTACTTACTCTATAAAATGGTTTTATTAATCAAATATTAAAAACCGTATAATTAATCAAATTTTAACTTATTATTAGAAAACGTACAGTAAGTGATACAAGACTTTTATCGCCACAAATGATTCCAAACCAAGTATTAACAGAAGCGGAACTTCATAATCAACCGATCAATCCATTCACAAAGTAAGCCTTTCTCTATTATTTACCAAAACTTAATATTTTTGATTTTATTTATTTTTTGTAATTAAAGGCGAAGTCGTCGTTAATTATGGGACAGAACTTCACTTCTCTATTATATGCCTTATTTTGTGGATAACTAATCGATAGTGAACTTTATTCACTTAAATTTTTATTCAAAAGTTACTTTTTATAATGAGTTGTTGTTTGAACTTTTAATAAACTTTTAATATAGAAAAAGTTCAGACGAATACACTAAATCAGTATTGAATTCATTATGAAAAATATTTTTTAGTAAATTTTTACAAAAGAATATACTTATAAATAAATTTTAGTGTATTATAACAGCTGAAAGTTATTTAGAACAAAATATGATTGTATCCAAAAATTCACATTCCTATTGTTTACTATAACTATTTTTACCGGTATTTATGTCTAATATATGGATCAATAAATTTTATTAGTGATTTATAAATACTTTTAATGTCCATTTACTACCGATTGTCCGAAGAGGAGTTGTAGAGTTGTCGCCAAAGCTTACGATCCATTGCAAGCGATTCAATGGATGGATGGGTGCAATACTTTTAATGTTCACTAAGATAAGTCTCTAACATAACGACATAACCTCTAAATGCTTCAAATAGTATAAGTTAGAGATCAAATAAACTCAATGTAAAGAGTTTCAGTGCAAGTATTCATAGTTTAATACGTTTAATAATGCAATACTTTATTAATTGAAATAATTATCTCTATTAATAAATGGCATTTCTCACAGTCAGATGAAAGTGATATGACTATCAGTTGACGCAAATATTGAAAGAAAGGCTTATTTCTTAATAGTAATACATTTACAGTTACTGTAGTCTTAAAAAACATTTAGGCATTTGAGTGTGTGATGTGAGTCATGTGTGCGCACAAAATCACTTTAGAGTTAATGCTAAATAAATTGCATTAATATTAATATTTATTGCTTTTAGACTTTGAATGTAAATCAAAATCATTTTATATAAAACTAATTAATTGTCTTATAATTGTATTGAATCTAATCTGATATCAAATTATCAGTTATTTGATTGAAATTTTGGTGAATTAATAATTGGTTTTTCATGATATGACATATGAAAAGACATGATATTAAGAAGTTTGAGATCGACTTACTTTCGAAACGGTCTCATTTGGACACAAAACCGATGCTTTAAATACCGGCAAAGCAGTAGATCTTTTCTCTCAGACAAGGACAGAGTCAGAGATTTTGTTGCATTATTGGGACCACAAGAGAGACAATTGCTTTATGAAGAATTGGATCAAATGAGTGACAGTTCGTCTCTTAATACCAAAAAAAAGTCGAATGGAGACCAAGAGCTCATTTCAACCACAAGTCCAACATTTTCAGAGTTGAGACAAGTCTTTATACACCAATCGTTGCCTTTCATTGGTTTTGGATTTTTAGACAATTTAATTATGATAATAGCCGGTGATTATCTCGACGCCACTATTGGCGTCACTTTAGGCATCTCTACAATGGCTGCCGCGGGTCTTGGAAACGCATTGTCTGACGTCGCAGGCATTGGCTCTGCTTATTATGTGGAACAGTTCGCAGCTAAGATAGGTGTCCAAACACCTGTTCTTTCTTTAGTTCAGTTGCAAATGGGGCGAACGCGTTGGTCTATTCAATTAGGACGCGCTTTTGGGGTCGCAATCGGGTGTATTATTGGAATGTTTCCGCTCCTCTTTCTTCCCGTCAAAGACAAACACGAAACACAAGTTGTCATCACTAAAACAAATTGAATGGAGAAAAGGCATCACTTATTCATATGTAACTAAAATATCTTATCGATGGTTAGCTTCAAAATGAACCACAAAATGAATTGATGGCTCCAATCAATAAATTGTGGACCGCTTCTCACTAATCAAATGTATCATAAAATAGCAAATAAAGCAAAAACTACTGTATTAAATAATATATTGATTGAAATCAATTGTGAATAACTTGTAGAAAACGTACAGAACATTCCTCTCAAAGAATCCCTTAAGCATTACCGTTATATAAATATTTATGTAAATTACTGCAACATTTATTCTTTGTTTCTTCTCTTTGATCTCATTTATCAAACCAAATAATTTATAATTATCTGCAGTGAATTCGTTGACAATCCAAGAAAACCAGTGCTTCATTGAATTACATTAAAAGCAAACTAATAGTTCAGGCCCTAATTTAAATAATTATTAATCCAGTATTTTGTAGTTCTAACTGTAAATGCATTGTTTAAGTTGTCCCACATTTATAATACAGCACATAATTAAGTCATATACTGTACGTTCAAAAGATGAATTGATTCTGATTTCTTTCAATACTTATTTAGATTAAAATGGTTTCAAAAATGCAATCAACCAATTAATACCACAAGAATTTATTTGTTTTGATCAAAATAAGAATAATTTGTTTTCCTGATTCTGTTTGAAACTACATTTGTGTAAATTACATAAGAAATGTTTGAAACTTGATTTTTTTTGTTGAGAATTGATAATCATTTTTGTGAAATCAAAATTAGATAAAAAGTTTGCAATCTTTAAGTCTTGCATTTAATAACTTGCAATAAACATTGTAAAATCAATTTTAACTAATGTCACCACTTTTTAATACTGTAGCGCATAATAAGGTTAATAATTGAACTTATGTTACAAATTTATTTATAACATTATTATACATTATAAGTCCTTTTTATGAATTTTTTTAGAAATTACAACAAATTGCTTGACAGCTATTGTATAATAGAATGTAATAAAATAATAAATTAACACATTTTGATAACTATTGACAAACTCAAAAAATCACTGATATTTTACTGAATACAAAATTTTACAGATATTTACAGAATTTGGAGAAAATATTTGAAATTTCAAAAGGAAATGTCTATTCATTTAAATCATTGAAAATATTTTTTAAATTAAAATACTTGTAAATCATCTCATATTATGATTACTGTTAAACAATTCAGTTTTTAATTTCTTCCGAAAGTTTAATATTTTTCAAATCTTCAGTCGTTTCTTCTTCTTCTTCATCAAAAACATTGTAAACATTACTGCAAACTATTAAGAAAAGACTTTTAGACCATAACTCATATGATATACAGTAAGACAATCAGTAATTAAAGAAACCTTTGAATGCATTTGGATATTGTTGAGTGAGTTTTAGTTTCAAAAATTTGATTCTATGGAAAACTGAATCCAAATCTTTTTGCATATCAGTTAACTGTTGAGTATATCTCTTGAGGTCTCGACTCGTGTTCTCAAACCTGATGAGAGCCAAAGCATTACAATTTACTAACATTTCATTTGTTTTTTCAAATCTCGATAACCTATTAATTAAAAGTTTAGATAATTTTTATTTGAATCAAATGAATGGTTAATAACAGACATATTTTTTTGAGAGTCAATGATTTGTCGCACATCTTGATCACTGACCAAATCGCTCAAAATGCTGATCACTTCGCTCGAAGAACTTGTCATATCTTCTTTGGTCTCATTATCAGTTGACTTCGGTTCCGGTTTTTCAGTTGAGTTCACATAAGTCGACATTGTTTTTCACTTTATTTTCTTTTCATATTTGTATTCATTTATTATTAAAACACTTAAATCGAAGAAATAAATAGAAATTTTTGGACTTTATTTAAATATAAAATAAAAATAAAAACTTGAGATCAGAGAAACGTGAATAACATTTAATACTATTATTGATAAATAGAAATCCCAAATCACGTGACAATTACAGGCATTTAAAAATGGATCCAATCATAGGAGAGAACTGCATAATAACGTCATATTTGAACAAAAAGTTCACTAAATTTAAAGTTCATGTCATTCAACGGTCTTTTATAAGCGTTGAAACTTATATATGTATTGTTGCTCTCAATGACTCTTTAAATCGCTTTTATTTATATAAAAATCAATTTTAAGCTTTATTTCTAGAATTGATTGCATTCACAACGGCTCTAATCATTGCATTTCTTGAGAATTTGATTTCAATTCATTTATTAATCGTGTCTTTTATTAAATAACATTTAAATTAATTAAAGTTGAAAGTCATGTCTCAAATGGGATCAAACATTAGTGAAAATCAAATTGTGGTAACATTTGGTTAAAGCACTCAATTGTCTGATAACTAATACATTGATTTGTTCTCACTTTAAGGCAAGGAAAGGTCTCAATGGAGAGAATCAACGGATCAAAGGAATGGCATCGAAGAAAACCACTCTTGGAGTCAATGGTAAGCGAATGCCATTCGGAGTCTCTTTCAGACAAAATAAAGTGCAAAATACAGTCGATTTCAACCTCAAGAATAAGCCGATTGTAAAACAGGTATTTGTAATATATTTTTGAATTTTAAACATTTTTACTCAAAAACTTGTAATGGTTTTGATGAAAGACCGCCACTCGTGTCACTCGACTCGGGTTTAAGAACAGTAAAGTTCCGGTCGTTAACGATGAGAATAACGAGACAACGGTTGACATGAGTAGTAAACTAATTGGTGGCAAATCCAGGATTCCGGTCGACACTCACAAGACTCAAACGGCTGTCACCAAAAAGCTTAAAGCGAAGGCCTTTTCACGAATTTCTAATGTAAATGAGTTGAAAGCAGTCAAAGAACTGGCCTTTTCTACCAATTTGATTCCACACGATGTCGAGAACATTGACGCCAACGATACTAAAAATGTGTTTTTGACCCCAGACTATGTCAACGAGATCTATAACTATTTGAGATACTTAGAGGTCTGACTAAAGCTTTTCCATTAATTAGTTTTGAACTTAATTTTAAGATTGTATTGAATCTGATAACAGAACGCACAGAACGTAAGGCCTAACTTTCTTTCAATTCAACCCGAAATGACTCCCAGAATGCGAAGTGTTCTCATTGATTGGCTCATTAACGTTCACTATCAGTTCCATTTACTTCCAGAGACTTTA
Source organism: Nanhermannia elegantula (assembly GCA_034699485.1). Lineage (NCBI taxonomy): Eukaryota > Metazoa > Arthropoda > Arachnida > Sarcoptiformes > Nanhermanniidae > Nanhermannia > Nanhermannia elegantula. The sequence goes on from JAQGCH010000151.1 coordinate 28,681, forward strand.
TATCTCGCAATTTCAATAATGGATCGCTTTTTTCAGGTTTTTTTTAACCAGAATTAAGTTCTTAAACATATAATTAATTTGTAAATATGAATAGAATGAAAAGATAAGTAAAGATAAGATCCAATTGGTAGGCGTCACCGCATTCTTCATCGCGAGCAAGTTTGAGGAAATATATCCGCCAGATATCAAAGACTTTGTTATGATTTGTGACAAACTTTACCACAAGAGAGACATAATTAAGATGGAGTTAGAAGTGTTGAAGTCTCTCAAGTTCGAGTTGGGCCGTCCTCTGCCACTCCACTTCTTACGCCGTAATTCGAAGGCAGCGCACGCCGACTCACGAATCCATTCCCTGGCTAAGTATCTGATGGAACTGACTCTTGTGGAGTACGAGTGCGCGCATTGGAATCCTTCACTATTAGCCGCCACTTCATTGTACGTTACGCTCAAAATTTTTGGAGACTCCTCAACAAAGTGGACGCCGACTCTCGAGTTCTATAGTAATTATAATGAAGAACAACTGCTCTCGAGTGCATCGCAATTGTGTAAAATAATCTTAAAGTCTGAACAATCTAAATATCAGGTATTCATTAAACATGTCTTTCTTCACATACAAATGATCACATATTGATTATTATATCTTTCAATTCATTCTAACATAGAATTGCCGTAAAAAGTACGCGACCGTGAAGTTGATGGAAATTAGTAAAATTCCTCAATTGAAGTCTCACATCATTGACGAAATCGCTGCCATTCAGCCCTAATTGCTTTTATTTCTCTTAATAATCATTAAGTCATTACTTTTATTCAATAATTTTCTAAATTTTAGTCTTTCGACGACTTTCTGAAGCGTTTTTATAAAACAGTCAATAAATGGCATTATTGTAACCTTTTTTTATGTATTTCATACACATTTCATATTTGATTATTCGATTGCAATATTGAGATAAAAATAGTTTAATTCTTTGATAAAATTTAATTATTTGTTTATTTTTACGAACAAAACATGTAACTCATTATTCGTATAAAGTATTTCTTGATCTAAGATATTGTCTCAAATGTTAGTCGAATAAAAGAATCGCAAATAAAGATAAAAATCTTTTTGTGATTTATTTAAGTAATGTGTCGTTTGACTCAAAATAAAAGATAATTAAATACAATATTTACAAAATTTAGTGCATTGAGAAATACATCAAATTATTGTTGATATCAATATTAACATAAGTTTATAATTGTTATAAAAGTGAACATTTATTTATTAAATATTAATATCAAATATCAAACTCTTTTGATTAGCAATAATGGGTTGACATTAATATTAATATAGAATAACATTACTGTTCATTGAGTTCTGCCTTAAACTGTTCCACTTGTGAAGGCGCCGGACCTGTGCCTGAGATTACACGTCTAAACAGCAATATATGCGGTTCCGGTTCGTGAATCATGTAATGAATCCATCCCTGACTCTGTTGAACGCCGAGTCCTCTCCACTCGGCCTCAGTCATGAGGTGTGTCTTCGGCACCATTTTCGCGATTTCTTTCGGTAACACCACATGTCTTACCATTGGTTATCATGTAATTAATAATACAATTAATACATTTGTTTGTTATCATTAATACAATTATTAATGCATTTAATTGTATGTCAACTAAACTCATAACAAATGAGAGAAAAGAACAAAAACATAGAAATGAATGCAATGTTTTCCTTACCTGTACTCAAATTTTTCGTCATAATATTTATCGGAATAATAAATGTTTTTGTGAGACATTTTCACTATTGATATCTCTATTAATATGCAAACAAACAAAATGTTAGAAAATAATTGAATTAAAACTAAAATTAAATTAATAGAAAGCAAAACACGTGAGAATCAAATGTTTAACGAATTCTACAAAAGTTGCGCCAATCGGTTGTTTGAAGCGCTGCTCCTTTCGCGCCATTGGCTCTCTATTGGCTCTTAAGTAGATAGAGGTCTGCGCAGAGTCTCACTTATAACTCTATTTATGCACTGAAGAGCCCTTATCTCCGAATCAATTGTGAACTGTATGTAAAAGGTTTGAGTGGTTCTCATGTTTGCTAATAATCGAGGCGGAGATTATGTCCCTTTAGTTTTAGAATTCGTAATAAAACACCGATAGACAGAAAATTCATATTAGAAATTCCGATCGGATCAATTTGAGGGACGACCCCTACCTATGCTTTCATAGTTTTCATAGAGGTCTTTACGTAACGATTTTGAATTAGATTTTCTATCAGTTTGTTTTAGGAGTTAGGATGACCTACAAATGACGTTACGCAAAAGGAGAAGGTGGGGGTCCATAGATAAAAAAAAATTGCCCGTAGAACATAACGTTAAAAT
>JAQGCH010000152.1:0-30998 GCA_034699485.1 Nanhermannia elegantula
TATGATACTGAAATACAGTATAACAAACAGCAAGCTATGAAACAGATAAAGAACAAAATAATAAACAAAAAGTGAATGCTATTACTCAGCGATCCTCTCATTCCATAATTATCTTATCAATAAGTCAAGGACAGGACACCAACATATTATATGCGAAGCAAAAGGAAATGTTAAATGAAAAGTAACATATTTTTGACAGCAAATTGTTGCAAATACTATACCAGAGATTATAAAAAATGAGTCAAAATGAGAATAACCTATATTTTCGGGATGATATTCCTGTTGTGGTAATAGAAAGCACGTCAACACTTTCATTCTCGTCTGTTCGTCATAATCGGTCTGAAACTTGAGCAAAGGCTGCGATTGATTTTCTGCCAACCAAAGAGCTTTCAAGTTTAAGGCAGTGATAGTGTAGGGCAAGTAATTGAGACGATTGCCAGAAACGTCAAACACTCGCAATTCTCTCAATTGTCCAATTTCTACCGGCAAATGCGTGATACGGTTGTCACGCAATGACAAAACACCTAATTTTGTCAGATTTCCTATTTGTTGCGGCAAATCTTCTAATTGATTGCGATCAACGTTAAAGTTCGTCAAATGAACCAAATTTCCAATAGTTGGCGGCAATTCTGATAACAAATTTTCAGTTAATATCAACTCTTGTAGACACGAACAGCCGCCTATCGTAGGGTTTAATGAGAGTAAACGGTTTTGATCCACTTTGAATATTGTGAGTTTGCAGAGCTGTCCGATTCCGTCCGGAAGTGTTTCCAAACAATTCTGAGACAAATGCAAATCTGTCAGACTTTCCAGTCCTGCAATCTCTTCGGGCAAGTATTCCAAACGGTTTTCGCTGACATCAAGACAGGACAACTTCTTAAGATTTCCAATTTCTTTGGGTAAAGTACTCAACTCATTGCAGTCGAGCCAAAGCTCTTGTAATTTAGGCAATTGGCCGATGACTTCAGGCAATTCTTCGATGTCATTACTGCCCAAATCAAGTCTTTCTAATTTAACTAAAAACGAAACGGACGGCGGAAGTGTTTTCAGCAGATTTTCACGTAATTCAAGTGATTCCAAGTTATTCAATGACCCGAAATCATTGGGCAATTGCTGTAATGAAATGTCATTGAGTGCGAGTGATGTCAAACTTCGAAGCTGTACAAAACCAGACGGCAGACTATATCATAATTTAAGCAGAATTAATGTCTCAATTGATTGGCAATATTAGTATAACTTTTATTTGTATATCATTTGAAGACTTACGTCACTAATGGGTTAGAACTGAAATCTGCGATTTGTAAATATTTAAGATATTTAATGCTGTCGGGAATTTCTGGGATGTCATTCTTGCTCACATCCAACTCTACTAAGTTTATTAGGTTTGATATATCAGGAGGTAATCGACATATTTCGTTATCACTTAGGCTCAAACGTCTCAGTTTTACCAAACGAAACAATCCCTAAGTATTATACAGTATTTAAGTATTAAAGTATTTCCAAATCTATTATTTAATAAACAAATTCTATGAATTACTTATAACTTATGCAACTTTGCGCTCAATCTCTATCTGCTTCTCAGCTATAAATAGTCTCATGTATTATAAAATAAGTTTAAAATATTTATTATTCAGAAACCAATAAATTAATAGTTTATTGGTTTAATACAAGCAATTAATTTATATAAATATTTATATTAAAAAACCTATTATTTGATCCGATTGTGTAAACATTAAGTACTTTTAATAAGTTTTATGCCAATAACTATATCATACAAAATATTAATAAATATAATTTTTTAAATTTTATGTTTTACTTATGAGAAAAGCAAAAATTTGGTTCAATTACTGCAATCGTTGAAAATAAAAAAAAACAAATTCAATAACAAAAGCATTGGAAATGAGATAACGTTAGGAATTAAAAAGCAATTCATTTCAATCATATGAATGACTCAATTAATAAGAATAATAAATAATTCATTTAATCATTACTTATGATAGCATTCAAAGTAAATATAATATTACGATAACAGCAAAAATGCTTTTCTTATTGAGTTTAATATAAATAAAATTCAAATATTTTTGGTTTTAAAAGAAAATCGAGAAAATGAGAGATTCTATAAAAGCAAATAATGTTATGAAACGAAAACTGAATCAACAGTTGAATTATTGTAAGCAAAACATAAAATATTTGGCATTTTTTATAATTATTTGATTTCAAGTTTTAAGTAATAAAAAGTGATTAAAGAGTAAAACAATTACTTTTGGGAGTTCTCTGATATGATTGGCGTCAAGAAATAGTTCCTCAAGAGTTCGCGTATATCTGAGGACATCGTCGGGAATATTCGGTAGAGAACAGTGTCTTTTGTCGATGTATTCGATCTGACGATTGCATCCGCGGAATAATGGAATGCATTTAAACATTTTCTTTATTATTATTATTACTTATTATTAATAATAATCTAACAATAGGTGAAAACTCTTTCAACAAATCAATATTTAATTGAATTATCAGTCAATCAAACAATAATTGTATAACAATTTCTAAATACTATTGATATTAATATTATTATTAATACTATTTTCATAACGTTTTAATTCATATTAATTTTGATTTTTCTCTCTTTTGATGATCTCTTCACTCAGTTTTTCAATAATTAACTTGAATTTCACTTATATTTGAATAATAACCGCAAATATTCGTTGTCTCAAAATTTTGTTTTCAAAACAAATCAAAAGTCAATTAAATTGATTTCAATAATGATTTCAATAATGACTTTAAATTATTTAAATTATTAAAAATATCTTAAAATAAGTCAAAATTAATTCAATTCACATGATATCAAAAAATAAGAAACAAATTTCATATAATTTTTAAATTTTTTGATAAATATATTCTGATTAATAAAAACGAAATTTGAATCATTTGAGAAAATGAATACTTTTTCCAAAATTCACATATTATTTGTTTTGATGCAAATCATAAATGGTTTTAATAAAATATATCATAAATAATAATAGAAATCATTTTATTAAGTGTTAATACTTTTGGTGAATAGGAGTCTCTCTCTATTCAATTATAATAATACTGTATATCAGTTTGAATGGCATTGCATTGCATTCACTTCAGGTAATGGTAGAGCTTATGCTTCCGTTTTGCAAATGTCAACTCTTTGCACATTTTGTAATTTTATTTTAAAACTAAACCAATCAATAGAAACGAACAAAACCTGATCCAAATTAAATCTTCTTCGATGACAATTAGTTTGGTTGGGGTTGAAAAGTAATATTTTGGGAAAAAAGTTTACTTGAGTCAAACCTGTGCACATACTCTATGATTACCTTCACTTTACTCCCATTTTTGATTATTTCATTCGCAATGGAATGTTGAGCCCTCTCTCGCCATCGGATGCGATGACATCATCTCTCTATTTATGCAGAGTTTTGATGCATTTTAATGAAATTGAATACTCTTAAAGGCTTCTTATAAAAAAACAGTTGAATATGTTTTTAATGACACATTTATTAAACATTTGTGCTATCAGTCTATCAGTTAGTTTACAAATAATGTGTTAATACGAGTCTTATTAGAAATTAAGAGCACACACACAAACACATAAATTACAGTACATCTGCTTTACTGGCATTCAAAAAATTATTAAAAAATAAAATAAAAAATAAAAATTTTGAATTATTCATAAGTTGAGCAAAACTTTAAAATCTGCGAAACAACAAAATACCAGAAATTACTTTAATATTATGACAATTAAAGCAATCAAATAAACTGTTAACTCAATTAATTGACTTTTTATAACTTTATTGAACAAATGCTAAGCTTTCATAACATTAAAGTTTTGACAAATACTGTATGACTTTTGATGCGATCATAGATTTAAACTTGAATTGAAACCAATTTAATAATGAGAATCAGGTTTAGGATACAGTATAATAGTATTGTCATAGATAGAGATTTACAAATATTTACATTTTGTTAAACTTATTTGAATTTTTGTTACGGAATTTTATTCATAAAAGCTTTCAAATCAATTTTATTTGCTTTTTGCTAAGGGTTAGAGATTTATAATCACTTTTTCTCAATTTCGAGTCAAGTTTGCAGTGCTTATAAAGTTTCAAATGTTTATTATATTTCTTTAAAGTTTAGTAAAACTTTTCAAAACTTTTACATTAATTCTTATACATTGCGAGTTAGTATTGATTTTTTAAGTGTTAATTTAGTTTTAAATGAAAAAACACTAAACAAGTTTACAATAATGCCTGTCCTATACATGCACAACACTTTAAGAGGTTCTCAATGGATAGGATAGGATAGAAAAGTAATAGGATTTGAGATTACTTATGGTAACCCTGTATAAAGTGGTTTTTAATTTTTAAATAGTAAATAGTTTTCATTAATGTATAGATAAAACGAATCAAATTTATTCATAATTAAGAAATATTAAAACATCTGTATTGCAATCGAAATCCGTAAATAATTCGTTTTATCCTCGAATTTCATTGAATTAAAGGCCAAGCGATTTAATAGAAAACAAGATTTTTAGGTTAAGTTTATAAACTCAACCATACATACTATACATACATACATGTATTACATAGAATTGATAAAAATGAAAAATTTTTGATAAACAAATATTTAGTAAAGAATTAATATAATAAGACCTGTTTGTTATGCCTTTAAAAATAGCAGTTTATTGATTGTCTCATTTTTATCAATACTTATATCACAAGAGAACAAATAGCTGTATAATAAAACAATTTACTAATAATAATAAAAATAAAATTTTGCATTTTTCTACTTTTAACCATTGAAAGGAAAATACTTTTACAAAAATGAAATAAGTTTACAATTAATTGAGATTTAAGTTTACAATCAATACCATTGTTTGTCCCAAAAATTAGATATAAATAAATTGGACGGAACCGTAAGATCAGGACTTATAGGAACTCCTGAGTAATAAAATTTGTACTCAATCTTTGGTTTCTTATTCGCATTGCTTATTAAAGTATTGATCATATCTTTGCTTATGTTTGGATTGTCATCAAAATAGATATTGTTAAGAAGTGGACAACTATTGACTATATTACAAATGGAGTAATCAGTTATTCTGTCACTACAGCTAACTCTTAAACTCTTTAATTGCTTAAGTTTTGCCATACAATTAAAACTCTTATCCGTCAAGTTTTTGGTGGACTTTATTTCAATTAATTTGAGATTTGGAACAAATAAATGAATATTTTCTAAATTGTAATCATTTAAATGCAAAAGATTAAGCTTTAAATGCGACAGTTTTTTGCAGTTTTCAAAGCATTTAATTCTACCGTAATTTACGAAATGGTGAGCGCTTTGAACGGATTCATATCTGTAAAGATAACGACAGTGAAGACTAAAGTACTCCAAAGCAGTAAATTTTTCGAACAATTGGAAGACATTCTCCAATATAATAGTGTCATAGCTTTCGAACTCAAAAGACCTCAATTTTTTACAGTTGTGACCAATCATTTTGATGCCATCAGCGAATGGTTCACCGAAATAACTATTCATATTTACTTTAAGGTGTTCTACATTCACAAGTCTTGCCATTTGTTTGAAAATTGCATTTATATCGCTATTTATTACACTATTATTATTATTATTGTCACTAATTTTTATCAAAACTATCAATTTTTTCAATTTATCTGAATATTTATTGACTAATAATTCAAAATTAATTATATCCGAGTCTTCAGTGACCTGAAAATAGATTTCTTGAAGTTTTGACAAAAAGTTTTGATCGCAATCAATAAGTATTTGTGAATCATCTAAAGCGTAAATTGATCTCAAATTATGGCAATGAATGAGAAGTTGTTTCAGATTTCCACTAAACTTGACATCAGTCGCAAAATATCTCAGTTTTTGACCACAACTTCGGCCCAATTGAGACATAACTGTATCGCTTATGCCATTAGTACTCGAAATAGTGATTCGTTGCAAATGTGAACAGTATTTGGCAATTAATAGCAGAGTCTGTTCGTTACAAATCCACTTATAGTTAAATTCAATGGAATTTAAATTAAAACACTTTTTAAGCAAACATTCGAATGAATGCTTATTAACAGTAAATATTGTGTAATATTTTGTTTCTTCGAAAGAGTTCTCATCTTTTAGTTTATTAACAGAATATTTGCCATCAATTGAATCAATAATGAGTTTGAACTGACGGTTGAACACAACTCTTTGCCATTGTTTGGAAACTGACTCATATCTCAACTTTTGAATTAATGGCAAATAAGACACTATTAGTGAACACAAGTCATCGCCAAATCGATCCATTGATTTCCGCGAATATTTACCATATTTTGTGTCAAATGATATCTTCGTTTCACTCATCTTCACTGTCATTCAAATCTATTACTTATTTATTATTCATATTAAATATTAATATATTTTACAAAAATATTTATTTTTAAAAGTGATAAGAAATTAAAGTGAATTTCCTTTTAATCTTTAAACTCTAATGTTTTTGTTGCTCTAATTATAGCAACAAATAAATTAATTTTGTGTTATTTTATGTTCAAATATCTCTTATTATTTGAGTTAAGCATTACTTATATAAAAAGGACTCGAATTCTCGTTAACAATAACACTATTAGTTCTCATAATAAACACAATTTCTGATTAAATGCCATTAAATACTGTTTTTTACTTTTTTATATTAATTTATTTTATTGATTAAGCAATTAATGAGAATTATTTATCACTTGTTTTGAAACAATTATTTGAAAATAAATTTCAAAATTTGAATAATCAATAATTGATTTTTAAATGTAAACACAAATACTAAATAATAATAAAATAATAATAAAATAATAATAAAATATTAATGAATTGTATTATTATTTAGTATTTATAGTATTGATATCGATGTGAAACATGACATCTGTTTGACATTTGTATGATTTGTACGACACCTGACATTAGAGAAGAAATGGATTTTAAGAAGAAGTTTACGATTAAATCAATGGTTCGACAGGTATTCATATATTGATTAATAGATTTTATATTTGTATTCAAACATATTATTAATTGAAGAGTTCGTCTAATTTTGGTTCAAATGTTAATCAGAATAACGAGAGATCACAACAACATTCAAATGAGAATCGATTGGCATCTGATTTGTCTCTGAATTACATAAATAAAGACGAAATGGTTAACAATTATATGAAAGAGAAAGAGAGACGAGAATCGAGTTGTTGTTCGCCACTCAATAATCCAGAGGTTGAGAAAGAAATACTGGAGAGTATAGAAGAGGCGTATTTGAGAGTGAGCTCAGTGTCGGTGTCGGGCAGTAAAGAGAGCAGCGATTCACTAATTGCAGAGCAGTATGTCTTACAAAAGTTGCCGCAAGTCTTAGACGTAAACTATTTAATCGATGAAAAGCAACGCTTAAACAGACAATTAGTTGTCGTATCGAAAAAAGTTTCTGATTTAATACTTGAGAACCAATCGGCGTATACGACAGAATTGGAAAGAGTGACTAAATTGCAGGCAGGTCTCAGCGATGCCATCAAAGTGTGCACAACAGGTCGGAATCGATTGGATTGCGCTAAACGTGACTTCACGTGTGTCAGTCTCGGTATTGTCGCGAGTTATAGAAGACGTGAAATATTGAAATCATTGTTAAAATCATTGCAAACCATTAAAACATTACAAGAAACTGATATAAGATTAAGAGAATTGTTAGAAGAAGACGAAGACTACACGGGAGCGATTCAGCTGTATCTGGAGTGCCATAAAGTTGTCAGCAGTTTAAAGCATTACAACTGTATCAGCGAACTGAATACAAAACTACAGGACACGCTTGAAATGACAGAAGAGCAGATCGATGTGGCGCTCTCTAAGATGTGCACCTCTTTTAATAAACAGCTCTATCTTAAGCTTCAATGCGCTTATAATCTATTGGGCAAAACGCAGACAGCAATGGATCAGCTGTTAATGCATTTCGCGAGTGCTATTCATAACAAAGCCTTTAGTATTGTTTTGGGTTACGTCGAACTTTTCGCCTGCAATAACACTTCGGCCAACTTTCATAAGCGTCAATACAATGAATTGTGCAAATGCCTGACCAATGATTGTTTTCTTCCATGTCTTACGGATTTGTGTAAAGCATTGTGGGATATTATGTTAAACTATTGTCGTATACTATCATTGCATACAGAAGAGGAAAGACTTCAAGAAATGAGTCAAAGTGATGACGAAGTCATTACATCACAAACTGGTGATGACTTTGAAATATCGTTTAATAAAAGATTTGTTAAACAAAAGTTAGAGCACGGGTTGGGAAGGGTTTGGCAAGACGTGCAACAGAAAGTGCGAACTTTAATACAAAACCATGACTTATCTCATTATAATTTCGATGAGTTTATCAAAATTCTTGGCGTCGCTGAAAAAATGGTCGAAATTGGGGAAGAGTTTTGTGGCAATAAATCTGAAGATTTGCAAAACTCTTTACACATGCAAACTATCAATTATTTTCAACACTATCATAAGGCACAGATGGATGAGCTCAAGCAGTTTCTTGACAGTGAAATTTGGACTTTAATACCCGTTACGCCTAACTTTAGTTTAATTCATTTGCAAGAGTTTTCATTTTTGAGGACAAACTTTCCCTCTCGTGTCATATATTCTCCGAACACTTCTCCCAATAAAAGAGAAAAGTTTTCATTTTATTTTTCAAAACAATACTTAGAAGAAACCAATGTTTTAATGCCCACACCATTTGATAATGACAACGAAGATTCAGTCAATAAGAATAGTGATGAAAATGAGAAACAAGTAAACTCTCAAAAAATACCAAACGGTACGATTTCAAGCGAAACCGACCCTATATTGACAAATACATCACTAAATATTTTGAGATCATTTGGTAAATACATGCATATGATGAACATTTTGAGACCAATCGCTTTTGATGTACTCCTTTGTATGTTTCAACTCTTTGACTACTATTTGTTTTCTGTTTACAAGTTTTTTGCTAAAGAAATGTTAAATTTATCGGAAACTTCATTAAGTAATGAAATGAAAGTTACTTTAAAGCGTATAACAGAAAACCTGATAATTGAAGAAAATATTGATTCAAATCAAAGAACGAATAAATATTATTCTCCTCTTCTCTCATCGCTTGTCAATATGTCATCAGACAATTTGTACGGTTTAGCAGAAAGAATAGTCGCAGTCGAGTCTTTGTGAGTAAATTAGAAATTAATATATTTTTGATTAGTAGGGCTGCGAAAAATTATGCCTTAAAATATGGTTTTAAGCGCTTTTTAGGTACTATTGTACCTAAAAAGTTATGAATTACGAACCAATAGTATCGAAAATTTTAATTATTAAAAAATATTCATTTATTAAATTGAATATATTTACAATTTAATAAGAGTAGAGTCTATAAAACGAGATGCAGTTTTATAATTTACATTAAATTTTGAAAATATATGAAATATTTGAAAAACTAACTGATATTTTGGGAGCAGAAAAATAAGAAATCTCAAAATCAAGGGGTCATTAAAAACTCATTGAATTTATAAACAATATTAGATTTTCTTTTAAAAAACAATAAAAAATCATGGATTAGGCACTAATAGACATTTATAAATATGTCTCAAATGACATTCTCATGTTATTCGAGCTCATATTTAACTCAGAAATGGATTACAAAAAATAGGAAAAATACTTTTTTCGCAGACCTATTCATTAGAAACTAAATTAATTTTATGTTTTTCAATATCTAATAGAGTTGTTTTGTCGAATCAGTTCAAATATTTGAAATCACATCTCGAAAGTCTTATACCAAATGAGAAGAAATCATGTCTTCAGCAATACTTCAATCAAGTAATTAATAAATTTATGAATTATCTTAAAATATAGGTTTTGATAATTTATTCTATTATTATATTTAAATCAAAGGTCGTATCGATTGCTTCTGATTTGCGAAAGACGTCTTATATGTGGGTAACAGTGAAATGTGTCCAATACGAAGAGGTGGTGTCGATGATGTCTCAAACGCAATGGAATATTAGAGAAATAATGTCTATGCATAACAGTTACGTTGATTTTTTATTACGTGAACTGCAATTATTTAGTATGCGTTTCACTGATATTTCTCAAAATCAATTAATGGGAATCAATAAACCCAAAGAAGTTTATCAATTGTTGTGGGAAAACATTTTACGTTTAGCCAATAGAACATTCATTGAAGGCTTTTCTCAGGCGAAGAAGTGTACGAATGAAGGACGAGCTCTCATGCAATTGGATTATCAGCAGTTCTTAACTAAAGTCGAAAGTCTCACTACAATCAGACCTATCCCTGAAAAAGAACTGGTAGAAGAATATATTAAATCTTATTATTTGACGGAACCGGCGCTTATAGAATGGATCAAAACTAGAAAAGAATATAATCCCAAACAAATTATAGGATTAATCAATTGTATTACGAATGATAATAAAAAAAAGAGAACAAGACTTATGGCTGTTATAGAATCGAGTCTTTAAAATTACAAACTGTTTAACACTGTATTAATTATAAGTTTATAAAATAATGAGAGAAGGGCTCCAATTCGCACTATTTATTTGAATCTCTGGATTGTTAATACTGTCTCTTATTTTGTTTGATATTTAAATAGGATTATCAAATGTTTTTAGATTTTCTTTGTTTATTCACTTAATTTAATATTAATTTAAATATAACTTTAATGCCAATTAAATATTATGTTTATTATTAATTTTAATCTTTTTATATTGAAAATTGTACAGTATAAGAGTTTGTACAATATATCTAAGAAATTGTAGTTCTTTGAGAAAAGTTAACATTTTTATAAACAAACAATTCATGCAATAATATAATATAATTTTATTCAAATTAGTATTATTCTTATTATTGACAGATTCAACACATTGAGAATCGTCGGTTGTATTTGAGCCGATGCAGAGCTCGTACTGTTTTTTTCTTTTTCAACTTTAGGCGTCTGTCCCTTTACTTTTCCCGCCCGAGCCAGTGACCCATGAACTTTGCCTCCTCTCAGTCGTAATACCAGAAGAAGAGTCGGCTCATTTTGATGTTATAATCAGAGAGAGAGTGCGCCCGTCCTCGAGCTGTTTGCCCGCGAAGATCAATCTCTATCGGTCTCTTTGTCCTGAATCTTCATCTTCGCGTTCTCGATGGTGTCGGACGGCTCGACCTCAAGGGTTATGGCCTTTCCGGTCGATGTCTTCACGAATATCTGCATTTTGTTTGTTCTTTTAGATTGAGGTTTGTTTTAATCACAATTGAATACAATTAGAGATAATTTGCGAAATGCTATCAAACAATGAATCGCTTAACGAAAGCTTCAGTTATAATGTGTTTAACACGTATTGAACTCAGAATTTGTTAATTTTAATGATTTGAACGTAATTTAACTTTTTATTATTTAAATGACAACAAATTGATGCCAAACATGCGAAACAGCATTCACTGCAAGACATGCGCACTCTTTTCAATACCGTTTCGTATTTTTGTCACATTTTTGAAATGTTTTATTCGATAATCACTTAAAATAAAGAGAAATAATATTTTAATTAAAAAGTAAAACAGAAGCGAAACCGAAACCGAAAATGTGTTCATTAGATATGTTTCCATCGCCTCAACTGTCAGGACATCGATCTCTCAGAGAATTAAATAACAAATTAGACGAAGGAATCAGTGATTGTCTTATTATTGATGAGGTTTACCATTGACTCACGTTTTGTCACATTTTTGTTGACATAATATTTCAAATAAATTGTAATATTTTTTAATCGAATCTCTATTTTAGGGCAGAATTTATCCGACAATAGAAGTGAAGAACGAAAACATAATAAAGCCTTCGATTAGTGATGAAAGTGTTGAGAATGTGTTCATTGAGAAAGACATCAGTGTTTGGAAAAGAGCTGTTCATTGCTATCGACACAAGAGCTTTATGTCAGCGCTTCTGTTGATTCGCGATTACGAAGACGTCCAACAAATCAATAATCTATGGCTTAAAATAGTTCAGAAATTGTCGGCATTTTTAATATATTTATGGAATTTATTGCTTTCTATTTATGTCTATTTATATCCGTTTGCTTTGGTATTAAATATAAACTATAAATAAGTGATTTATTTATTTCAATTCAATATTAAAAATGTTTTGTATTTTTGTTGAAATATAGAAATCAAGCGATGAATTGTGTACTGAATTGAGTAAATCTCTTGATTGGAGAAATGGATTGATTCGAGCGTTTGAATGGCACCCGAATAGTCACAAATGTGCCGTTTGTCTCATCAATGACTGTGTTTATATCCATTCGGCCAACACTTCATTGGTTGTACTGTTAAAGCATTCGCTTCAGACCAAAGTGACGGCTCTTTCTTGGCGTCCAAACCGTGAGGACGTGTTAGGCGTTTCGTGTGAGTCAACGATACTTATCTGGACTATTGATCCAAACTCTAAACTACTTCGTCCGCCCAATGATTGCATTCGTATTATTAAGACTTCAATAACAAGTCCAACCACTTCATTAAGTTTTGATATGAATGGAGAATATTTAGTGACGTGTAGTCCACAGTCATCTAAACTAACTCTCATTAAAATGGATTCAAATCCTGAAGAGATTAAAACTATTCGTCGATTTGGCACTTGTTTTACAAAACTCTTTTGGTCTTCAGATAAAACTCGATTACTCGCGACCACGACTTCGAAGTATATCAGAGTCTTCGAGAACAAGGGCTGGTCTTCTAATAAATGGGGAGAAGAATTCACTGGAATTTGTCAGACGGCCTGCTGGAGTCGACCCAATGGTCGCATATTATTGGTTGCGCCGCAAAATTGTATGACAGTGTTTGCCATACCTTTCTATGACAGCTCACAACCTAATGATGTCGGAGGAACTCATAATTGCTTTGAAGTCTTAGATGTTTCTGAACACGAATTTCCAAATGGTATAAAAGTTGGCGGAAGTATTCATGACATGGTTTGGGATAAATATAGTGAAAGACTCGCCATTTCTTTCAAAGGTTCGGTTTATCATAATTTGTTTCTCTAATTTACCTAAAAATGTGATTCTTTTTTGTCGAACAGATAATTCAGAATATATTGCTTTATATAAAACAATAATTAGACCAAACCTAGAGATCAGTCCAATTGGTTTTATTCACGGCCTAATCGGTGAAATACCACTTATTATTTCATTTCACGATCATTTCAAAAATGGTTCGCTATTAACTGTTTGTTGGAATAGTGGTGTTGTGTCTTATATTCCATTACAATTTGACTCAAAGTCAACGAAGTCGTCGTACACATCCGGCACTCCCAGATCTTTAACTTCTTTCTGTTCTTCTCCTCAATCAAATATTTTACACAATTCAACGCCAGTTAAAGGTTCGTCTTTCAACAGACCGTCAATGAACACATCTTCACTTCATTTCACTCCAAACGATTCTATTCTATCTCCAAGACGTCCGCTGTTATTCACTACTTTAGCAAAACTGAATTTAACTGATGATATTTTAGTGGAATAGCAATATCTCTTAAATTAACTTTTAATTTAGATTTAGCTAATTCTTTATTTTATTTCTGATACTCTCTAAGATTTTAATTTCAAATGTAATGATTTGATTGATTAAAATATATTTCTCTTTTATATAAATAAAATTGGTTTTATTCTAACAATTATTCTGTTTTATATCTCGAATTTCCTCTCAATATGAATATATGGAAAGCTCTTGCAATTATCCCTCCTGTAAGAGATCCGATCCAATAAACGGATAAATGTTGAAAAAGTGTGTTTCCTTCACAGTTTAAAGTTAAAGCTGAAGCCATTATAGGATTGAAGTAACCGCCCGTTGTATTGAAAGCTTTGATTAGAAACCAAAAAATATCAGTTATTTATAAATAGTAAAGAGATTTTTTAATACAATACCCGCTAAGACTAGAAGGACTGTAATCAAAGAGTTGACATAAGTCGAAACATTTTGATTCCAATGAACGGATTCTAATGCTATAATACGACTGATGAATGTAATGATTGCTTCAACAGTCATACCGTATAGAACTGAAACTTGAAGTGATGCTTGACATTGACTGGTGTGAAGCGCGAGGTGTTCAGGAACTAAATGCCAACACCAAACACAGTTTGTGTACCTTTTTGTAGGAGAACACAATTATATTCTGCAACTTAGCATTTTTAAAAAAATATTTAATTGCCTTCTTGAAGATAAAAATACTTACTTTGCTGTCACAATTGCTCCTAACAATTGTCCCAATAGTTTTTGGATAGTTTCACTTGAAGTAAATGATTGTCCAGTGAGTACACAGTCTTCAATTGGTCCGCAAGGACACGCTTCTGCGTCTTCAAAAGCTTGTGTCCACCAAATACATAATACTAGTAATGCTAATCCATAGCCGATATTTCCGTGTAATTCCCAAACAACTCCTAATAATAGTTATTCATTCATTTGACAGATTAATAGTCATTTATATAAATATTTGAACTTATAATTCGAAGGTTACCTAATTCTGCACAATCACTGCATAATTCAAGAGTTGATACGAATTCTGTAACAAAATATCTAAACGAAAGCGGTGTTATAGCAAACAAAGTAGTCCGCAATACTTTGAATAGTAAACAATTAACCAAAAGTACAAAATAGGGAACAGCAAAACCCGGAATTAATAAAAAATTCATTAGCACTGAATATTCTGATGTTCACTTATATCTCCAAGTCTTTGAATATAAGCATATTAAACGATAAGAAAATTGATGCTGTAATGCCTAACACTTGATTTTGAGTGTGTCCTTTACACGGTTTAAACTGAGGTTATTTTTAACATCAAAATCATTTGTGGCGAAACGCCAAGAAATATCTGCACTCAAAATAAATTTAATAACTTATTTAATTATATATTGACTTTCTATTATTTTTATGCACTTTATTATTATCTTGTTGTTTGTAGATATTATATCTTTTCAATGATAATTCCAAGTGATTGCCAGAGAGAAAGTTTGATTTATTGAAATATGAACTTAGCTTTTTATATATGATATTCAAAATTTTATTAATTTTTAAATATTATATGCTATTCAAACAATAATAAAAAAATCTATAAATTAATGTTTTTATGAGTATTAAAACGATTAAAACGGATATTATAATTCTCTTAATAGAGTTAAGACATCGCACATTTGTAACATTTTTGTTGATTCAAAAAATATTGAATACAATACATAACAATTATGTTTTTTTTAAAGCAAATTAACTTTTTTGAAAAAAGAAATTCAGTTTTTTATATTGATTTGAACAACAAAATCGCATAAAATACAGTGATTTGTAATAATGTATTCAATATATTGTGCTTTAAATCATTAATGACCTCAATTAGGTTAGTTTTACAAATTTCCGACTTTCATATGATTTTGTATTTAAAAAAATGTCAAATATTAATATTTCTGTGAAACAAAAAAAGTCAAACTATAATTCTTTTTGATTGATATAAAAAATGTTTGCACTGATTTTGAAGACAAAACATTTAAAGTCTTTATCATAAATGATTTGAGTTTTAGAGTATTGTCAAAGAGAGCATAACTAATTAGATCCGCCTCTTCTTCCAAACAAACTCGAACGCTGACGATTTGCGAATAATGGTCGCAATTGTCGTCCTCTACTTCTTTCAGTAGAGCTTACTGTAGTCGATGAAGATTCAGGAGTGTCTTCACTACTCGACGGCTGGTTTGCTGATTCAGGTGAACTCGACACTGAAGAATCAGGTGCAGGACTGGCAGATACTTCAGAACTAGTTGTTGTGGAACCATTAGTATCACTCGGAGAGGCTGAAGACGGAGATTGAGAACTAGTTTCATCATTAGTTTCTGCCTGATTTCGATTTTTCAAAAATGGAAGTCTTCCTCGCAATTGTGGTCTGTTTCTGCTTCCTATCAATGGTCCGCTTGGTCTTCGAGCAGCTATCGATGGTCTGGAAGGTGGAACACTTGTAGTAGTTGTAGTTGTTGTAGTCGATCGACCGATTGAAGGCGATCGCTGACCCACTCCACCAAACCTTCTACTTCCTGTTCCGCCAAATCTTCTCGAAGAAGATCCTGGAGTTGTCAAAGTTTCTGTGGATGATTGTGGAGAAGATGTAGTCGTAGATGTGCTGATTGCCTGATTTGCCTGATTTGCCTGATTTGCCTGTTCTTCATCTTCAGATGCAGTGCCCGGACGTTTTCTAAATCTTCCCGGTTTTCGGAAAGAAGAACCAGTAGGTCTCGAAGCTCTGGCTCGTATTGTTGTAGAGCTGGGAGTTGTGGATGTAGTAGTTGTAGAGCGGGCTCTATTCAAGAAACTTGATCGATTCAAAGTACTGGTTCTTCTATTACCAAATCGTGATCTTTTTGGTGCTTCCGTTACTTCTTCTTCTGTAGTTGTGGGAGGAGCTGGTGTTGTCGTTGTGGTAGTTGTAGTTGTGGTGGTTGACGTTGTTGTTGTTGTGGTTGGAATGGAAGCAGTGGTCGGCTGTAATGTAGTCGCAATTGAAAATGATTCAAAAGCATTGGCCGGTCTTCCCAATGAGTCTAATTGTTCTTTAGGGAAATTCAACTGATTATCAACCGGTGGTTTGGGAGGTGGAAAGTCGTCGGGCGCGAAAGTAACGCGCGGCTGATTTATAGTACTCGGGGGCACAAAAATGCTAACCGGAGGCTCTTCTGTGGACGCTTGTGGTATATGTCTAAACGCTTGTCCTGGAAATTGGGGCTGAAATGAGCTTTGCTGACGACCAGAACTGCCAATACTATTACCATTACCCACATTACTACTGCTCGAAACACTACTAGAACTACTACTGGAACTGCTACTACTGCTGGAACTGCTACTACTTGAAGGCCCACTACTTCCTTGTCTGAAATTATCAAATGAAGAAGCTCTCGAACCAACACTTGAACCATATCTGAACACATTAGAAACCGGTGCGTTGTTCTGATTTTCAGATACAGAAACTGCGACACTAGCAGTAGAACTTTGGCTATCAGTTGTTGGCTGAGTGACTGCTTGTGCCACTTCTCTATGGCTTTGAAAAGAAGGGAAATGTTGTGGCGGCTGATGCTGTACTGTAGATGCAATTGGTGTCGGAGTGACTAAAAATTGTGGCGTAGAAAGTGTTGGACGACTTCGTGTATCAGGCCTTTGATCTAAACGAGTAAAGGGCTGTTCATTATTGACTGGTAACGGCTTATTCCTGTTGTTATCATTAGAGTCAACATTCTTAATGATGACTCGCCCGGGTTTATCTCGACCTGAATTCCCAGTTTGGTCGAACTGCTCAAGAGATGGTATGTCTTCAAGACTTGAATCAGCCGATGCTTTATTGGTCGCATTATTTTTGTCGTCGTCATAATAATAGTAATAATATATCACAACATCATCTTTTTGTGGCTTATTGTCTGGGGAAGAGTTCGACAAAGTAGAAGACGCTGCTACTGATGAAGCAGAAGATACCGGTGAGGCTACAGATGGAGCTGAACCCGACTGACGACTTGCTTGAAATGGCGTTTCTCTGCTCAGATCTGAGTCACGAGTTGGCGATCTTTGAAATACATTCTGAGGCGACGGAACTGATTGTGGCACAAACCGACTCTGTCGCTGATCTCTGTCATCAGGCGAAGAAAATACGGAAGAAGATAATGGCGCTGATTGTGGCTGAGGATTGATTTGCAAACTCTGTTTTTGTCTATTGCTAACCGAAGGCGGAACTATTGTTGGCGGCGGATTCCATGACACGCTCTGATGAGGTGCTGATCCGGTGCCGCTCAGGACTGAGATGACTTGTGGCTGTCGTGGCAATAACGCTGAATCAATCGGAGGACTTCCAAACGGCTGACTCGATGGAAATTGTGGAAAACGTCTTATAGTATTGAAACCCTGATTACTATTTCCATCTGAGGGTACATTTAAATTTGAAAATTGGTGTCGAAAAGCAGTCGAAGCATCGGGTTGTGGTGGAAACTAATTTGAGATATTTTATATTTTTTATTTATTCATTCAGACAAGTATTTTGAGGAATATTCTTATGTGTTAGTCGTTTGCAGAAAGGGCTAACTCTCAAAGCACTCAAATGAGTAAAACACAGTCAAAGTATTTATCACTCTATTGGTCACATCATTACATTCTTTAATTAAATTTCTGTTAATTTTTATTAAAACTCTTTAGTTAAACCATTTATTAAAAATGAAACCCAAAAAATGGTTAACTCTTTCTGCAAAGGACTCATTCTTATGTAGAATAAACTTACAAATGAATTAGTATTTGAGAGATTTGATTGAAAGTGGAAATTATCGCGAGATATCTGTCTTCGTATACGTCTATGCTCTGATACTTGTGAAGAATATGCAAATAATATTTGCAGCGAAACAAATATTACTATTAACCTGTTATAAATGGAAATGAATTATAGTATATCTTTTTAAACAAGTTAATCATGCATTTCATGCTCATTGGTTTACATGCGATTCTCTGTTAATTGGTTTCACAGCAGTTATGAGTCTAATTAAAACAATTGTCAAATAAAAGAGTCAAACAATAACTCGTATATATTGTGTTTCTCTGATTACAAACTAAAGACAATATAAAACAATTGCTTGTGTTGCGAAAACTTTAAGTCTTCTTCCGTTATATTCAAGTAATACACGTAAAGCAAAGTTTGAGCTGACTTTGAATACAGGCAAAGGTTTCAAATGTCGAACTCATAATACGTGATACTGTAACTTATTAACAATTGAATAGTCAACTTGTTTAACCTGATTCGTGAATAGCATACTTCATTCAATCAAAACAGACTTCAAGCAGACTCCAAAAGAAATAAATTGTTTAAAATAAATTGAACGACTATTCAATTGACCAATTTTTCAATTGGAATTCCTGAAAATGGGTTATTAAATAAGAATAATTATTATTCCAAATTTAATTTCTAATGCGTTTTACTTTCTTCTGCTGATAATCTGTAATTTTTTTCATATGACTCGAAATATTCATTCATGTGTACCATTGAAACGATAAATTTCTACAAATTACTAATATTCTGAATGAATTATTGAAAAATAATTATTAGAAAAACTCAATGCATGCTCGAACTGAATACAATACTCAATACAGTGAAAAAAATCATAAAATGTCTTTGACTCCACTTTTCCTGACTTTAATTTTTTTTAAATAAAAAGTTTCTGCAAAATAAACTTATGTCAGGATAATGTTTGATATGATATCATTTTAATATTAATTTCCAAATGTTTCCTGATTTTCTATCATTAATAGTGAAATTGTAGTACTCGTGCTATAAAATAGTTTACAAAATAAACAGAAAGTTTCCGATACTTTTTTAATCATTTTAAGAATGAGGACATAGCGTACTATATGTAAAAGGGCATAATTCAGTTCAAAAGATTAATGGATAAACTTTACATAAAATTAGATTAAATACATATAATTCTTCTCATATTAGTTGACTTTAACAAATATTATTCAAAGTTTAAATGTTAATTAAAAATTAATCAAAAACAGTAATACAAAGCGCCTCAACTATGATGAGGTGAGCCCTTGTTTTTTCGTGTTATACAATTAGAGTGTGCTTTAGTGATACAAACTTGTGATACTAGCTATACATCGAGAATTTCTAAGTGATTTTCTTGACTCGGCCTAAATTAATATTTAATATTAAAATCTCCTCATTCGTGAGTATTTTTAGAGAGACTATTATTGCATTATTATTCTATTCAACGAAATAAGATAAACGTATTGAAGGTCTTGAACTGATTCTTTTGAAATAATACCTGTAGTCCTTTTCAATATCATTAACTATGCGAATAAATTAAACAAATATCTATTTATTTTATTCTTGAATTCAAGGTTAGTCTTAGCTCTAGAGAATACTATTCAATAAATTCCAATCATAGGAAGTTCTCAACTTTTTTTCATCTTATTGTGAAGTCAACTATTTTTCATTGAAGTCAGATATGCTTCGATTGTTTTAATAAATTATCTAACTTTCAAAGCCTTAATAACTAGAAGAATGAAATTTTATTTATTAGTAACTCAAAAATCGGCGACTTTTATCAACTTTTACGTGTAGCTATATTTTAAAGCTATAAAAGCTATACAATTAAAATACAGTATAGAAATACTTTAGAAAATTTGTTATACATTTATTGAGTCAGATATAAAAATAAATTTCGAATTTTTGAGAATGAGATTTATAAATCTGTTGAGTTGGCTAAAGATATATGCTTTGCAATAAAGTGTGTCTATATCTTAATAAAGTCGCCGATTTTTGAGTTACCAATAGTATAGTATTACAAGTTGTATAATTCACTTTTTTGAATGTTTATACAGTACATGAGCACATACACCATAATTTTACCGCTAGACTGACCCAATCTCATGTAACTCATGCTTTTAATTACCGGTGAATGTCTTTGCATAATAATTATGATTTTTTGAGAGCATCAACAGTTTGGCAAATCTTGATTAAGTAAATAAGGAAGACTATGAGATAGTATGTTATTCACTACTCAAATAAAAATAAAACTTTTAACTTTTGCGTTACTTATAATTTAGCTCCAGAACATCCTGTTATCATTTTAAACAAGACTGGAATTTAACTTCATTTAAAGTTAAATTTATTTACTGAAAACAAACTGAATTTGTTCTACAATTCCATTTTTCAAATTTATGGAAAGTTAATAATCAAGTTTGGTTAGAATGTCAAAAACTCAATTACTAAATATATTCATGATTTTTAAATCTTATATCAATGACAATGACAGCGTCTAATTCTATGACAATCATTGAGCAATGAAAGCATCATTTTATCGAATAAAAGCATTCATCTATTACTTGAATATTACTATGAAGTAAAATATTTGGTTATCAGAGACTTCATAATTGCAGAAAATTCCATAGTCTTATGTTTGTTTAATCAGATGACTTAAAATTTTAGAAAAAATGAAGCCCAACATTGAATCTACCTAATGATTCAGATGATCTCATTTATTTGACATTATTGTCAAGTATTTGTAATAAATGAGAGAATAAAATAATTAAGCTCGAAATTCTTAAACAATATTCTAAACTCTACTTGGTTACTATTAGAATAATTAAAGGAATTAAGTTCATTCTCAAAGCGATTTATTCACTGATCTTCATTTGGAGCTGAGACTTAACATAATAGCCTCATTAAAATATAAATGAGTTCATTTTTGTATCATTTCATCTTAAAATTTAGCTTATAGATTTTAAATTTAATTCCATTTCAAAATTGATTTCCTCCTTTTACCTGATCTTCATATTTGATATAATTTTCTTAAATGGTTGCTTTAAATAAATCCACTTTATAATGGCTTAATCAGAGTATTTTAATAAAGTTCATTATCACAAAAGTTAATATTCCAGATGTACGGCTGAATTGAAGAAACAAAAAACTTTAAAAATAAAGTTTTACAAAACACAACTACATAACTGATTCTTGAGAACGATAAGAACAAAAGTTAAATTGTAGCACTTGAAGGACAGATAGTTTTTAGAAATGCTTTTATTTCTGTATAATTGGTTTTTATTAACTTTTGGAGTCGATACATAATCCGACTGCAAACTACTTTTAAATGACCGCTCGCAGGTTTCAAGCTTTAAATACAGGGCGTTTTGTAATGGCCTCATTTCTTTAAAGTCACCCTCCTTTTAGTCAGTGTTGGTGGATATACTTGAAAAGTCATGCATCATAAGAGAAATACCAACACCAAAATTTTTTATTATTTATCATTGTTTTGTTTTTTTAATTATTGAAATGTTGGGATATAAAAAATTTTGAATTATTTCCATATTTTATATTTTCAACATTTTATGATAAGTCACTTATTCAATGAGGAAAAGTTTGTTGGAAATGTTTTTTAATCTGCATTTTTGACTTTATTAACAGTTATCAGATATCTTAAAAAGTCAAAAAAAACAACTAAAGTTTTTTTTTCTTAGAGATAAAACAAAAGTTCAATCAGGAGTTACAAAAAAGAAATCACACAAAATTCAATATTTAATAGATATTGTTTGTTATAAAACAATTGTATTGAGATTAGTATAGTATTGAGAGTTTGATTGAGTCTTAAAAAAGTGATGATTGCTTATAAAAATTCATTTTCTCATTTGTCAATAATGATGTCTCTCTCCCTCTCTCCCATTTTCCCGGTGACACCGTTTTCGTGCGTTCACACGTTAAAAAGGTTTCAACTAATCAACACTTTGGTGGTGCAGAAAACGCACAAACCATCAGAAACTATCCCCAGGAAGTAAGAAAACTTTGTGCGAAATTAAAAACTAATTTAAGATCGCTTTAATTGATATCATAGTATTGTTCAAATACCTGTAAATCTGCTGCAAATGTGTTCGAGAAAAATATGTGTTAGGACTTATCACGACTACGATTATATGTTTTCAAAATTGTTTATGAAATTTATTCTCTCACTGTTCTCAACCTAAAAAACGATTCTCTTAATGTTTTAAATCTGCACCAGAGGAATACAAATTAACTAAAACTTTGAACTTCAATCATTAACCTTTTAATAACCTCTAAATAGAAGTCACATATTTTTAGATAAATATCTGCATTTTTACTAAACCCTCTTCACTAAATCCTATTAGAAAGCTATGATATCATTACATTCTATTTAATTTTGAATAAATACTCATTTTTAATGCATTTTTGATTTATTTCCAAAATTTGTTAAAACCCCTATTCATGAGTGATCCTCAAAATCGCTAAAATCATTACATTCAAAAATATTCGTTCAATCAATGCTATCACCAATTTCTGGAATTTATTTTCATATTTTATCATTAAATACCTATTAAATAATTATTATATATTTGATATTATATTCTATACATTAAATATGAATTTGTGTAAAATTAATTTTTTATTATAAAGAGTACTCTAAATCTTGATTTTAAGTAAATCGTATATCTTTAAGAAAATAGCAAAAATTATAACAATTACGAACTCAAAATCTCTGACTTTATGCTGTAATATGTTTTTATAATTTAAATAAAAGAAAAAATGTGTTCTCAACCTGTGATTGAATTCATGAAATATGAATAATTGAGAAAATTTTTACTTTGGTAATGCTTTTTTTAAAAAATTGAATTACTCAAGTTTTTAAAATATTGTTTCTGTTTAATGTAATTTTATGACAATTATTGTTTCCAATGCACAGTGGCAAAGCTAGCATAGGGGCAGAGGGGGCATATGCCCCCTCAACTCAAATTAAAAGCTAATTAATTTCATAAAAAAGCCTTATTTTCTTGTATTTTTGAAAGCTTGAATTGCAGGAAATTATTACAATAAAAGTTTTTATGTTTCTACAAATTGTAAAACACCAGTAAAATACGTTATAATTCTTTGAATAAAGGGTTAAAATTTAGGAAAAATTTGATCAAATTTTTTCATGTGTTTATGCCCCTCACTCAAAAATTTCTGGCTTCGCCACTGCCAATGCATTTACATTTGGTGCATAAAAAAGTACACTTAATGGTGCATTGGCTATGGGCTGAGTTGTCCGTTCGATCTCAGACAGGAACCCAACTTCAAAACCAATTGTGAAGCTAGAATTTGTTCTTAGCATTCTTTAGGGGTCGACAGCTCTTAATTAAGGTGTTTAAGAATCTTCAAGGAAGAAAAGATAGTATGTTATGTTATTTTTTGGTTTATATGATTATAATTAAAGTTATTTTAAAAATTAGATCTAATGTTTGATTACACATTGGTGTGAAACTTAAACTCGAATTATTATAATAATAATAATCACGTCTTTTGATTAGCTCTTTGATAAAGTTAAAGACTTTTAATCGAATTGTTCGATAATTAGCTTTCTTTTGAAACAATTAGAAATAATTAGAAAATCATTTCCATAAATCTAAACTTAGACTATATGTATATAAATATTATTAATAAAAATTCAGTTTAATATTCAATAGAATAATAATTACGCACAAAGTTTTTATAATTAAGGTCCAGACTTTCGGGATTAAAAATATGTTAGAGATTGAAAGGAATATACAGGACTTTTTTAGGATTTTGTATTAATTTAAATCTCTTATATGTAAACAAAATTTTCTTAAATTCAACGATACTTTCACTAAAACTTCTGTTTTATTGTGAAAAAGTTAATTAGCCTAATGTTTACACTTACCGGAGTTGTATATTCTGTATTTCTAATGTTCACTTTCGGTCCCACTCAACTATGCGGTATTAGTCACCGCCTGTAATCTCTACCTTATATTTAACATTAATATTCAGCAATTAATTCATGAAAATAATCTTGTATCGCATATTTTTATGAGTAAATTAGTTTTAATAAATGTAATGATTAAGATCTTTTATTTCAATCTGATTTCAATGTCAAATACATTCAATAATAATTTCTTTTGTAAAATAATGAGTTCCGGTTATAAAATTTTTTAGTACAGTCACGACTTGATTGACTTTTAATCTCGTTTTAAGCTAAGTTTTGAGTCCAAGTCAAACATTATATCTAATGACTTATAATCAAAAGTATAGAGAACTGTCTTCTTAAAAAATAATAATTATTATTAAAAACGACAAATCAAATATAAAATCTTATAATCAGAGATTTAAGGATACAAACCTATTGCACAAACACATAGATTCGATTTTACTAAAGAAGATGCCTTTAAATGACATCTCAAAGCTTGTAATTTGAACAGATTAAGGTCAAACTGTTTTCAATTCAAAACTATTAATGGGTAAAAATTGCTACAAATCAACATTTAATATAAAAATGAATGTTATAAATAAAAGGATAAATAAAACTTATTAAAAAGTAAAAATTAAAATGTAATCGGATTAAGCAATAAATTTATTATAAGCCGTGATGATATTGCTCGGTGCTCACTTTTTGGAGGTGCTTGAACACCAAGTCATCAAAATTGATAGGTTTAAGGCTCTTTTGACGCAAAATTTGTTAATTTTATTTGTATATTCATTTGCTAATTAATGATACGCATTAATAGAATACCTGAAAACATACTTCATTTTATGAAATAAGCGTTCTTAATATTAGAAAAAATTTATACTTGCTAAATAATATGGAAAAAGGTGTAAATTAACTAAAACTTGGTGCTGGGTGCTCGTGCTCGCCACAGAGCACCAAATGCTCGAGCACTTAATAACACTGTTATAAGTATTAAGAGCAGGGTTCGCCAAGGCAGGTGTGTTGGACGTGTATACCCCCTGGAAAGTTGGAAAACTTGATTCCCCACCAAGATTTTTCCTAGATCCTAAAAAATTGTCTATTTAATCAGGTGACCGATGAATTTAAAAAGAGGACATTTTAGCTATTTTTCAGAATAGAGAGGACAGAGGACAAGACCCCCGAATCAAGGACTGTCCTCCCGAAAAGAGGACAGGTGGCAACGCTAGTTTCACCCTAATGAACCTGAAGAGCACGTATCCAAAGTTTTACTAGAATTCACAGTAACTTACAGCAGACTTACAGTACTTGTTAGTATTTTGTTTTACAGTGTCTTAATTCGTAAAAGTTTTTTTTGTTTTGTAGGTTTTATATGTAAATTAAAAAACACTTTTGATAATTTTGAAAGATTACAGGTTCAGTCTCTAGGTTTGAAACCCAGGCTCAGGCTCTAAGATGTTTTAGCTTCATCATTAATTATTACACAACAAAATACTATAACACAATTAGTATATTATGAAATAACTTAAAATTATAATTAAAAACTTTACTTTTGTTAATATTTTTTTAATTTCTTTAATCAAGTTTAAGAAAATGCGAAGGGATGTGACACCAAATCGAGTGCAAGACATCCTATAATAAGAACGAAAATCAATTTCTCTTTAGTTGAAAGAACTATAATATGAAAGTGTTTTTATACGCCAACGGAATAATCATAATCGTCATAAACTTAAAAATGGGTGAAAATAAAAATTAATTGTCTCTCAACCTTAAAATGGGAGACAGTGAAAGGTGTAAACCATATATTAATTTATGTAAATTCAGCAGAAATAAGGTTGTGATGAGTATTCTAGAGAAACATATTTGCTATATTTGACTCTCTATTAAATGATTAAAATAACAGACAACATATACACCCTTTACTTGTGCTCAAATCACACTTTTTGAGTTAATTACTGATAACTAAAATGGTAATTGTATTTTACAATTATATTAAAAGAGTAAAACAAACAACACAAGCAACACAAGGACCTAAAGTTGGCAGAAATGAATGCATGAATTACTGCATCATAAGTGCCAATAACCTTAAAATAAAATATGAGATAAACAGATGCATAAGTTATCCAATAGGCAGTGGAAAACATCTTCAATGAATATATACGATAACGACCTGGAATTAACTTTTACAGAAAATTATTTTGATGTTAATTTTACTATAAAAGAGTCTCTTCACTCACTCAAATGGGTCTTTGCTATAACTGATACAATCTTTATGCGTAACAGTATATAAATCAAAGATTTTTATAAATTGAACACCGCTTATAAGTCAGTCTATTTTAATAAAGGATACAACACACTGACTATCCATAAGAAAACAGGCTTTACAGCCAGAAGTCGGTAATGAAAAAAGCATTAAATTTGATTATAAAAAACCTTAATTCAAGGTTAGTAGGACTGCGTTCACGAGTCAGTTGGACCTTCTCTTCCAGCTCTTGCACTCCTTTGCTATTACATCAGATAGCAATCTCATATACCTTATCATTTATTGGTTTGTATTATTCATCGTATTTTTTAAAAAGGATCTGTTCTCAAGAGGACAACAAATTATTATAATAATATATAAAGAAATAATATAATTCTAACAAAAGAAATCCTTAATTGCTATTACAGTATTCTTATACACATATTTGTCAGCATTAATGTCAGCAACGTTTCAATGGTTTTACGGGTTTTACTAGTATTAAAATTGCTGTCAGTTTTGAAATTCTATTACCAACTGATTATTTTAAACCAAAAGTTTTGAGACAAAAATAATTCAATTTCTTTTATGATAATAAATGTTAAGTTTTAGTTAAATTATATAATGAGAAATTGCACAATACAAGTGCCCTGTATTTGAATATAGCAACAGAATAAACAACAATATCTAATTATAGTTGAGTGTCAGTGCTATGCAAAATAAGGGTTACTGTCTTTATTAATCAGTAAATTAATTATATTTAATAAATAGAAATCATTTAGGCGTATGCTTCACTAAAGTTTTGTTCAAATTTATTTGTTTTACAATTATTTTAGTTTTATAAATGAGAACAGAACTTATGATTGTTCTTAAACTTGGCTCAAATTCTTTAGTTTTTCATTTTAATAATGAGTCATAATCAGAAACAAACATTTTCTGTGCTCATTAAACGTGCTCTAAAATAGGAATGAGTTCCGATCACGAAATAACCAAAAAATTAAGTCATTCAAGTCTCAATAATTTCGCGACTTTTAACTGATTCTACCAAATCTCTGAAAAACCTGAATTTTCACTAATTTTATCCGAATTTTAGTGAAATTAAATATATTTAAAAAAATGCAATAAAATTAATGGTGAGCATGAATTTTTAATTTAAAATAATTATTGGAAACAAATAAGTATATTTCAAACATAACACTAGTGATACACGTACAGTACAGTACAGTATATTGTAATTTTAAGTATGTAGTAGCGTTGTTTGGTTCTGCGAATAAATACCGCTACGAAAAAATATCGCATATTAAATTTATGAAATTAACGTTTATTGTTAGGTTAGGTTTATCATTACGTGGCACTTAACTAACTTATAGAGAAATTTACTAAAAAATTTAATATGCGATATTTTTTCGCGATACCGCGTTGTTTCAGTTCCGAGACTCAAACTTTTCAAAAAGTCAAACTGAAATTGAAATTTGGAACTGAAACAACACTAGTATGTAAAAAAATCAATAGTAAGATTCCTTTAATATGATTTAATAATGTTAAATTTAGGTGACCACTCGTTGGACCTCAATTTAGGTGGACTGTCCAGATTTTAATCAATTTTTAATCAAGTAACTAGTACTTGGCCCCTTTGTTTTTTGTAAATACCAACTTGTAAGTATATATATTTAGCCTAAAACTCAGCACTTGACTCAAATTAGTTAGGTTTAGGACAACATCTCATGGTAAGACCAACGCACAAATTGACTTCAGCCTCGCTTACAATCGTTTAAACAAAAATCTCATGTCATGATATGCAAATTTTTCATTATTCATCTAAATTTTTGTAAATTTTATTAAAAAATTCTGTATGCTTTTTTTGAAATTAATCTTTAAAATAGTAGTGCCCTTTTATGGTCGCCCGTTATTTCAAATGAATAATATCACAAATGTTTTCCCAGTGGTTAAGGCGTTAATAATTTGGCAAATTTGCTTTCAAAAGTGCAATAAAATGCAAAACTCTTTTAATTTTAGACAGCGTTTCCGTTTTACATGGTTTGTATTAGTTCATAAAATTTCATTTTTAGCTTTAATTTGATATATAATTTGCATATATATTAATTAATAAAAAGGCTATAGGTTTTTAAAATACTCTAATCAGGTTAAACACCCTTTATATAAAATAAAATATCAAATATGAACTTTGATAGCTATTGATTAATAACTTCATGATTTATGAGTGCAGTCAAAGGCGAAGCCAGAAAATTTCGAGTGAGGGGCAGAAATGTTATGAAAGACTTTAATGATTTTAAATATTTTAAACATATTATTCAATGAAAATGAAAATTTGTTTTATATCAGAATTATTCGTCTGTTATTATTTAAAAGTGAAAAATCGATGACTATTTAACTTTTGATTTGAGTTGAGGGGGCATATGCAGCCTCGGTCCCTATGCCTGCCCCACCACTGAGTACAGTAGAACTCTGCATAGAGGCTAAACATGGTCTAAACCAGAGCTAACCATATTTTGGCCATAAAAATAAGAGTCGATGAACCAAAGTATTGTATAATGGCTTAAGAATTGTATAATGAATATTAGATAAATAGTATCCAGTTTTAGATATCAATTCATATATTATTATCCAACAGGTCTTATAGACCTTCGTCTGCTTCATCTGACTTAAAAATGATGAGCAATACCATCGAGTGAACGATTCTCAAATATAGGAGGCGTAGAAAGTAATACATATCCATAGCTCCAAATTTGGAAAACAATCCTGATCTCATTGTAACATATCATCGCCCAATTTCTAGACTTATAAGTTATAACTAGACACTGACACTAATCGCCGCTTGAGCTGAGGTAGGCTGAGGTCAGCTCAGCTTACAGCTCGCACTGACAACTCATTCAGAACTGAGCTCTGTCAGACTCTACTTATAACTGAAAATATTTTTATTTAATGTGTGATCTAATAAATATATTATCAGTGCTGAGAAAAGGCGTGAATGAGAGTGCGGTATTTCTGAAATTTTTGGCCAAAAATTTCAGAGGTGGTATTTTTCAAACACGTTACTTAGGGCTCGTTCAAATAGTGCGTACATAGCCAAGGGGAGAGGAGGGGTCAGTCAAAACCGTACAAACATGTACGTTAGTCGAGGGGAGTATAATGAGAAAAGTACGTGCATATCATTTTTGTGGAAAATTCAAATTCTGCGCGATTTTGTTTACATAAAATTTAAAATACCATTTATATTGAGTTTTAAAATTAAATAGATAAAAAATTTTGAAATGAAATTAAACTTTAAAATAGAAAAATAAGAAATGATTGCACTCGAGATGTTGATATCATAAATATTAAAAAATATCAAAAATTTTAAAAATTGGTTAAATAGTGAGCAACAAGTTTTTTCAATTAGCTAATTTTCAGGAAATCTCATCGACTCTCAAGTTGAATTCGAGTCTGATTTTTACTCCCTTTTAAATAGCGAATAAACTTACCGTAATTATATTTAAATTGTGTTTAGTTATTTAGGGGAGATAAGTAAAACTGTACGTACTTTAGGGGGGGGGGGGGGTTGAATGAAAGCGTGCAAATCCGTACCGAGGGGAGGGAGGGGTCTAAAAGTTTACTTTTTCTATGTACGCACTATTTAAACGAGCCCTTATCGCTTTAAACACATAATCATGTTATTTTTGAGATTAAATAACTTATCTGAGACCATTCGTTTCAATTTTTGACTATTTTGATTTTTTCTAAAAAACTCCAAAAAATCAAAGGGGAACCAAAGTAGTTTTTACTCGACACACATTTTCGCTCTCGATTCGCTAGGGGAGAGGGTCGATCTTCTGTCGTTCGACAGGGGGGTATGATACCCCTTGCCCAACACTAGATTAAATAGAAAATGTAGACTTAAATAATATATTTTATTAACCAGTAAATTGCTTACCAATAACCCAAAAGTTTTATTAACTAATTACTAATCAGTGAATTCAGAAACAAAATGATGATGTTATTGAAGTATTTTATTAAAAACTGAAACCCAAATACATTTGTAACCAGAAATTTAATTTCCGAAATTTCTTTAACGCTTTTCTTGTAATTAAATTTTAAAATTTTGCCCAACCCTTGGTCTATGAAAAATGTCATAAGTTTCATGTCATGTTTCGGTCCATTTTTAGTCCAGTTTTCACAAAAATATTTTTAATTCTTGGGAGTTTGCATTTGTCCGCACCGGACAATCGTTTCATTATGAAATCAGAACTCGAGCTAACTATAAGATAGTGAAAAAATAGTACTAAATTATGAATTTATGCAAATAGCTTAGGAAAGTCTCGTGTCTGGCAATGAGATCAATGAGACCAATACAGAAAATGTAAATTTTGCTATAAATATAAATCAGAAAATATGAAGTAAAGCACTTTTTAAAACTTTTTATAATAAATCAGGACAGAGTGAGAACAGAGTGAGAACAGAGTCAGGA